>RJWM01031911.1:0-21969 GCA_004363535.1 Dasyprocta punctata | reverse complement strand
AGGAAGAACAAGCATTGTGAAAATGGCCATTCTCCCAAAATTATTATACAGATTCAATGCAATCCCAATCAAAATACCACCTGCCTACCTCACAGAGCTAGAGAAAGCATTCCTGAAATTCATCTGGAACCAGAAAAGACCTAGAATAGCAAAGGCAATTCTGGGCAACAAAGGGAAGGCAGGAGGCATCACAATCCCCAATGTGAAACTATACTACAAAGCTAATGTAATAAAATCAGCATGGTACTGGAATAAAAACAGACCTGAAGATCAATGGAATAGATTAGAAGATACAGCCATAACTACGAACACACTCAGCCACCTCATCTTTGACAAAGGGGCCAAACATTTACATTGGAAGAAAGATAGCCTCTTTAATAATTGGTGCTGGAAAAACTAGCTTTCCATATGCTGAAAACAAAAATTAGATCCATGTCTATCACCATGCACTAAAGTAAAGTCAAAAAGGATCAAAGATCTAAATATTAAAACAGAGACACTAAATGTACTGTAAGAAAAAATAGGTAAAAATATTAATGACATAAGAGTAGGCAGAGAGTTTATGAACAAAAATCAGACTGCATGGGATATGCTTCTCAGAGTCAACAACTGGGATCTCATTTTATTAAAAAATTTTTGCATGTCAAAGGAAATCTCCAACAGAGTGAAAAGAAAACCCATGAATTGGGAAAATATCTTAGCCAACTGTTCCTCAGACAAAGGACTTCTATCCAGAACATGTAAAGAATTAAAAAAAATCAGGCTCCCAAAATTCCAGGACCCAATTTAAAAAGGGCATCTAAGATAAATACACACTTCTCAGAGGAAGAAATATAACTGGCAAATAAATACATGAAAGGTTTTCAACATCAATGGTCATTTGGGAAGTGAAAATTAAAACAACACTGAGATTCTATTTCACCCCAGAAAAAATGGCCAAGATCAAGAAATCAACCAACAACAAATGCTGGAGGGGTTGTGAGGAAAAAGGAACTCTTCTTCACCGTTGTTGGAAGTGTAGTCTGGTGCAACCACTGAGGAAATCAGTGTAGAGATTCCTCAAAAATCTATAATTAGAGATTCCACTTGACCCAGTCATCCCACTTCTGGGCATTTTCCCAGAAGAATTGAAAACATTATACCACAGTCATATATTTGCACCCATGTTTATAGCAACCCAATTTGTAATAGCCAAATCTTGGAAACAACCCAAGTGCCCATCAATCAAGGAATGGATAAAAAAGATGTGCCATTTTTATACAATGGAGTACTCCAGCTATAAAGAAAGATTACATTGAGACTTTTATAAGTAAATGGACACAGCTTGAGACCATACTGATAAGTGAAACAAATCAGTCATATGTGTAAATACCATATTGTCTCCCTAGTGTAAGAAACTGCAAAAATATACATGATTGAAAATCTACAATAAATACTGTGTAACAGTAAGAAACTGCTCCAAGAGGAAAAGTAATTGGGATAGGGGAAAGGAGGAAAAAAGGAAGGGAAAAGGAAAAAGATGTAAATTTGTATATATGTATACATAAGATAGCTAAAATGACTATACTACTAATTGTACTAGTTATTGAAAAAGAACAGTTAATACATATATGATTAGATCAATTTTACATGTCTATATTTGTTAATATAACAACCCTTTTGAAGGTAATGATATAAAATATTACAGCCATTGTCCAATTTCTATCATCTTGTTTTGTAATCCTATAATGTTATAGTGTTGAATTTGTTGTTGCTGTTTGTTTGTCTCTTTTGCTTTTTGTTTCCATTTTCTGTGTCTTTTTTCTCTTAAATTAAAAAAAATTGCCTGCCAGCAGCCCCTGTACCCAACCCTATCACCTAGCTTTAGACCTTCTACTCAGAGACCCAAAAGTTTGCACCCCCCTCAGCAACACCTCCCTTTCCTACCTAAACTCCCCTATAAAAACATGCCCTCACCCCTTGCTCAGTGCCAATGGTCTTTTCGCCCTTGACCTGACCGCACACAGTTGGAGATAAAGTCCTCACACCTTCCTTCAAGTTTGCCTGCCACAGTGGTCTCAGTTGCACTTTGGTTTAGCCTAACACTATAGTTTACTGTGTCTGAAATTATACGGACATTTAAGCGTGGCATGGTAAGATTGTAACAACATGTTATTCTTCTTAAAAATGTTGAAACTGAAATTTAACTTGGAATGAATTGTGCACATGCAGGTTGTGTCAAACACAAAGCCAGGCTGTTTTTCGGTTGCTTACATAATAGTAATCCAATGGAAAATGAGCCATGTAACAAGGACGCATGGAAGAACAAAGATGTTTCTCCAGGAGATGATGGGTTCGGAGGTCTTGGTCACCCATCTGAGGGACTAAAGTCGATCTAAGATCCAATGGGCCTTATTTTTGCTTTCAAGTTAGTATACAGGCTTGGTCGTCTCATCTCTATCTTGAGACCGTGTCTGTAACAGATGCATCTCTGGTCACAGTTGAGATGTGTGTCACCTTTTTCCTTGAGCTCTGGTGGTATTAAACTATCTGACTACCTATATAATTTCTATTTAATATAGCTGCCTATGATAAGAGCACATAACAAGTTAAAGCCTTATCACAAGAAAAACAATAGTTTAATATTTTCTAAATCATATATATATATATATATATGTATATATATATATATATACATATATATATATATATATATATATAAATGAGTGTAAGCTAAACTGAGATTATAAAAATTCTTGAGAGTGGAAACTGGACAGTGGAAAGAGTTCATAAATATAATAAATTACTAAGTTACTTATGTGATGAAATAAGAACTCTACCAATACATTGAAGAATAAATGTTTATTAAATTTTTAATCCTAAGCACAGAGAAATACAACCAGAAATATCTACAAATATACATTATTAAAAAAACAGATATTTAGCAAGCCACTGATTAAGAGAACAGACTGACTTGATAGCAACTAATGTATATAAAGCAACTAAATGCTTGTATTGTTTGGTCAGTTTTGCAGACCTGGTGCCAGCAGTCTGAGTGTCTCTTGGGAGGATGACAGTATGCAGCATAGTACATATGGGGGATTTCCTTCTATCTTGTTTTTGAAATCCAATATTGTTCTCACTGTTTTCCTTTTTTTCTGATTAATTGTTTTGCCTTATTCAATATTCTGTTTTGATTGGTTTTATTCTGTTTTGTTTTTGGTTTGATTTTGCTATATCTGGTGGAATGGAAAATATTGTAAAGAAAACAAGATATACTATGGTAGCTATTGTTGTTTTCCCCATATCCTGCTTTGAAGTTCTGTACCAATTTTGCTGCTTTGTGTTGATTGGCTTTGTTCTGTTTTGTTTTATTGGACTTTACTATCTTTAAAATAAAAATTTTTTAAAGACAGATATTTCAAGTAAATAAAGATTTGAAGCAATATTGATATAATAAAATACATAATACTGTCACTGATTTAGAAATTTGAAATAATATAGTACATTTTAAAATACTGGGTAACATACTCAAAACTCTTACAATATTAAAACATTGACAAATCTTAATTTGTATAACAGGGATGTTGCGTTTTAGACCCACAAAACAATGAAATATTTTTTACAAAAAGCAATTTAAATTTCAGGCATACATATTTATAGTCACATATGTAGGGTAAAAAGTTGGTATAATAATTGCTACACAAGGTTAAATCAAATAGCTCACTTGGAAAATGGAACTATATGTTATAAAATAATGTCAAAATTCAAAAGATAAATTTTAAACTGATATTATAAATGTAGAAGTAAACCATTTTTAAAAATCAATAGTTATTTATTCCTCTATTTAATCCAATCATATGGAATGCCACATAGTCCAAATTAATTTTCAAATCCTTCCTTTCAACATTGTTGTTTTAAAAGTATATCAAATGAGGGAAACATGATAATCATTGCTAATGTTAAAGAACACTACAAACCTGAAGACATCAGGAGAAAACCAAAGAAACTCCATGTCATGTACAGAAAGGAAAGACTTTAGCCTGGCTCAAGGGAAAACATATAACATCTAGTATTGATCACTGATTTTTAAATTGGTAAACTCTCAGCATTTCAGGTTCAAAGCATTGCATCACAAGTGTCTAAATTTTGCTTATATAGTGAATACACGTTAAATTTACAGGTTTTTATTACATAAAGATTATTAGGTATGAAAGTTCAAAGTGAATAAAGAACGCATCAGCAATTATTAAGGGAGGACAGGAATTATGTTAATTATGCATAGACAGGCAGCCAGACTCAGGGTCCAGGTGGCGCCACACTTTGGGGTACACTCCACCTAGCTGCCAGGGTTCCAGATGTCTCGGCCACCACCCAGTAAGGCAGACGTTCCAGTATGACACTCTGGGAGTACGCCCCCACTAGGTATGCAGAGGATCCATCTCTACCTGGTCCCGCAACTCAGCGCAACCCACCAGGGGAACACATGGCCAGCCTCGCAGGACACAGAGGTAATGAGTCCAGCCCAGCCCAGGATGCCAGAGCTGCTCATCAGGGACTGGCCAGCATAGCTGCAGAGCCTTGGAGAGCTTGGGCTCTGCCCATCAGAGCACAGGGCGCAAGCTCCATTGTTCAGGGGTGCGGCCAGTACAGTGGGTCCTACAAGTTGCAGGCCCACCCAGCAAGGTGCAAAGCCCTGACACTGTAGGCCTGGGACTCACCTGGACTTGCCTGGCACTCCAGAGGCTCTGAACTCCTTGGAGCCAGACTCAGGGTCCGGGTGGCGCCACACTCTGGGGTACACTCCACCTAGCTGCCTGGGTACTGGAGGTCTTGGCCCCCATCCAGTAAGGCAGAGGCTCCAGCAGCACACTCCAGGAGTGTGCCCTCACTAGCTGCACAGAGGATCCAGCTCTACCCAGTCCCGTGACTCAGCTCAAACCACCAGGGGAATGCCCAGTCAACCTCACAGGACACAGAGCCACACAGGTCCCAAAAGAAAATGACAAAATGAAAGACCAAGAGGCAGTCTCAATCACTCAGCCCACCAAGAACAAACCCAAGAGACACTGAAATGGAAGACAATGGGAGACACACAACTGAACTTTCTGAAATGATGGCAAATGCAGTAAAGAAACAGTTCAATGAAGCTATAGAGAAACTCAAATCAGAAATAATCTCTCAGCTAAAAAATGAAATGACAATCATTATGAAAGAAATGTTGTGTGTATCTAAAGATGAGCAAGATAAAAAATAGAAGAACATAAGAAAATGATGGAAACTTTGACTGAACAATATAAGACACAAATAGAATGCATGAAATACTTTCAAAGGGAAATTCAGGACATAAAAAATTCCATGGAGAGTTTGAAAAACCACTTGAATGAAGCTGAAGATAGAATCTCAGACCTTGAAGACAGCATGGGAGCTTATGGCCATGAAATAAAAGATCTCTTAAAAATAATAAGGAACCAAGAAACAACAATTCAACAGCTGCAAGATGATGCCAAGAGAAATAACATAAGATTAATAGGCATAAATGAAAAATCAGGGGTCAGTGCTAATGACCTGTGAAAACTATTCACAGAAATAATAGCAGAAAACTTTCCAAACATGGGAAGAGAATCTGATATGCAGATAAGTGAGAAATACAGAACCCCAGTTAACCATAACCAAAGTAAATCTTCACCCAGACATATAATAATTAGGCTATGAGAAATACAGCACAAGAACAAAAAACTAAAATCTGTCTGAGAAAAGAAACAGATCGCCTGTGAAGGAAAGCCTATCAGAATCACAGCAGACTTCTCAACACAAACCTTTAAGTCAAGAAGAGCTTGGAGTGAAGTATTTCAAATCCTGAAAGTAAACAGCTTTCAACCCAGATTGATGTACCCTGCAAAACTATCCTTAAAAATTGATGGAGAAATAAGATACTTTCGTGACAAAGAAAAACTGAAGAAATTTATGGCCACCAAACCAACACTACAAAGAGTACTGAAAGACACTCTAGAAAGAGATAAAGATAGCCACAATCTTAAGAACAACAAAAAAAGGAAACCACTAAGCAGGGTGAATAATTAAACAGAAAATGTAGAAAACCAACAACAGAAAGATATCATGACAGGGATGAGCCAGTACATATCAGTTATATCAATCAATGTAAATAGTCTCAACTCACCAATAAAAAGAAACAGACTAACAGAGTGGATTAAAAAATAATATCCAACAATATGCTGTGTACAAGAAACACATTTCACTCAAAAGGAAATTCACAGACTAAAAATCAAAGGCTGGAAAACAATACTCCATGCAACAGGAACCCAGAAAAAAGCAGGGGTAGCTATTATGCTTGCAGACAATACGAGCTTCAAATTGAAAATGATCAAAAGAGATAAAGAAGGTCACTACATACTTGTTAGGGGAAAACATCAAGAGGAAGAGATTACAATCATAAATATATATGCCCCAAATATGGGAGCACCCAACTATGTAAGACAATTCTTAATAGACATGAAAAACCAAATAAACAGTAATACAGTTATAACAGGGGACCATAACACTCCACTGTTGCAGAGAGACAGATCAACCAAACAAAAAATCAGCAAGAAAAATAACAGAACTGAATCAAACTTGTGAACAAATGGACCTAGTAGATGTGTACCAAGTATTCCACCCATCAACATCAGAATACACATTCTTCTCAGCTGCACATGGGTCATTCCCTAAAATAGATCATATACTTTTCCACAAAACATTCTTAAGTAAATGCAAAGGAACTGAAATAATTCCATGCATATCATCTGACCATAGCGCAGTAAAATTGGAAATGAATGACAAAAAACCTACAATAACTGCACAAACACATGGCAATTAAATAATACTCTCCTAAACAACCAATGGGTCACAGAAGAAGTTAAAAAAACAAGTAAAACAATATCTACAAGTGAACGAAAGTGCAAATACAAATTACCAGAACCTGTGGGACACAATGAAAGCAGTCCTCAGAGGGAAATTTATAGCACTAAACTCCCACATCAGAAAAATGGAAAGAGCCCAAAGCTGCACCTCAAACTTCTAGAAAAAGAAGAGCAAGTAGAGTCTAAAGCCCAAAGAAGGGAGGAAATTATCAAGATTAGAGTAGAAATTAATGCATTTGAAAGTAAGAAAACAATACAACAATTAATGAATCGAAGAGTTGGTTCTTTGAAAGAGTAAATAAAATTGATAAACCCCTAGCCAACCTTATCAAAAAGAGGAAAGAAAAAACTCAGATTCATGCAATAAGAAATGAAAAGGGTGAAATCACTACAGACCCCATGGAAATACAGATCATCAGCACCTACTTCAGAAACCTTTGCTCACATTGATTCGATAACACAGAGGAAAAGGACAGATTCCTAGAAACCTATGAATTACCAAAGCTGAATCAAGAAGATGTAAGACTGCTGAATAACCCCATTCCAGCTAATATTTCCCTGGTGGTTGATTTTAGAGAATGTGAATTCATTGTGAACAACTAGTAGGTGGGGAGTTTCTTTCCCCTGTGTCAAAAGTGTGATTCTATTGATATAGGTCCTATGAGAAAGGGATGATAGAAGACCTTAGAATAATCCAAATAACATAAGGGAAATACCATTTCAAATCTGCTAGATGTTTGATATTCCAAATTTGTGTTCTCTAAAATTGAACAATGAATTCTAGGGACAGCAGAGGTTAAGATTTGGAAGTCTTTACTGGGAGAAAAATAGCTTTTGTCTAAACAAAACAGAGGGGTCCCAAGTGGGTGCCTAGAATCCCTATATCTCAAGGCAGCTTTATAGAGTCAGACCTCTAGGTAAGGCTGGTATGAGACCAAACTATAGTCAACTAATAAGACCTCAAGTATAGTCACTTAGGTATTATTGATACATTGAGAAATCACAAGGTGGGTGTCTTAGTCACTTTACTCTCATTGCTTGGACAAAATACCTGGCATCCAAAATTAAGGAAGGAAAGGTATATTTGCTTCAGTTTGTGGAGGTTTCAGGATGAAATCAGTTGGCTCAGCAGAGGGGCAACACTTCAAGGTGGCAGAAGAAAGCAAAAGCAACAAGAGCAAAAAGTTGGGGAGAGTAAGCCTCTTTTTCTCCCTTGTACTGTAAGCAGACTACCACCTCTGGGGGTGGTTACGGCACTCACACCATGCCCCTGCCCTCCACTTGCACAAGATGAGAATGTTTACAGAGTAAGGACCCTGGCTCCTTGCTGAGTCACTTAGTTAAACTTCTAAATTTCTCAAGTTGACACAATGTATCAGCCACTAAAGTGGATATGAAGTGGGACAAAACTAAAGTCAACCACCAGGGATACAGCTCAGTGGAACAAGCACCTGCCTGGCAAGTCCAAGGTCCTGAGTTCGATTCCCTGTAAAAACATTTTTAAAAGCAGAAACTATGATCAACCAATAAAATTATAAGTATAATCACTTAGGTAACAATGATTAAATGGGAATCAAGTGGGGAAGCAAGTCACATACCAAAAGTACATGGAATGAACATGGACATTCCCAGAAGGAATGGGCTAGAAAGGTTTGGGTCTCTCACACAAGGTGTTTGATGCCTATTTAGAAAATCAATTACTGCCTTTCATCTCTAGGGGAAATAGGTGGTTGTAGTAATTTATTTTTGTCTTGAAGCCTGACCTTCAAATAGTGTACCTGCAGTCACAGTTGAAATCTGTTCTTAGCTTCCACTCTGACTCTTTTCATGGCCCAATCCTGCTGACTGCCTAAAACATGTCTAAACCTGTTAGTTATTTGTGATATGATTATAGGGATGTCTTATCCAGGTTGAGCAACTAGATGGATGGAAACATCAACATCAATATCAAATTAAAGGGATGAAATTTGAGAAAGGAAGACACATTATTTGTGAAAAGGAGGAAAAATAAAGGAGAAAAATAAACTGCCCTGGAGTGGGGACAAAAGGTCTTGAACAAGATGGACAACTGCAAGCCATTTCCCTGGATTTCTTTTATAAGGGTGAGGGACTCTTACTTCCAGGTGGGTACTTGGAAGGTGTTACAACTTGATTGTTTCCAAACCTATCTTTGCTGAATCTCAGGCCCCAAGATCCTAACCCCAGAGGCTTTGCCTATTGCACATTCCTCTTAGTAGACTTTTTTTTTTAACTTCTTCCTTCAATTTTGTGATGCATAAAATGGTGAGTACGTGTTTGTGTGTATGTGTGTGTGTGTGTCCCTGGGATATGTGTTATATAAAACTGCTTTATCTGCAGTGGAATTAATTTTCAGGTCTGCAGAAATAATGGTTACATATGATCCAGATATGGCAATAAGGGACCCTATTAGAGTGGATCAAGCAAAAATTATAATATTGATTTCAACCTTGTAAGTGTCACTGCAAAACAGGGCTAAAATTGGAGATTTGCCACAGAAATATCAACGAATGACATGAAAGCTGCATAAATGAAATTTGTTCAGACAAACCGTAATTACAGTTAATCCTATCAAGCAAATTGTACAGGAGTGAGCAGGGCATTTCACAATTGTGGACATAATGAGTGGACAGTGTAGAGGGTTAGAGATAGCTACATAGCAATCATAGGCCATGGAGGAGAGAAGAAAACCTTCAGTGCTACCCAAGGTGACAAAAAAGAACATTCAAGTAAAGCAACCCAGGAATGAGATTTTCTTGTTGGAAGTCAGAAAGTTCTGTAAGGTTTTAGGGGTGATGACACTTGAGGAGTGGAGGTTAGGAAATGACAGGTGAGTGAGTAAAAAGTACATAGGGCTGTGAACCTGGGGGTCCCTGGGTTCCCCAGCACCATGAACAGGTGGATCAGCAGGAAGAGCAGGAAGACTCTGTGTTTCTTCAGAATCTGTCAGCCCCACGAGGATGAAGTCAAGTACATTGGTGGAGTTCCATTTATCCATAGTGTAATGTTTCAAATTGTTGAGAAATCAAAGGTGATACTTAGCTTAAGTGACTGAAAACAAGATTACTTTGTATGAATGCCCTAGTGTTTACTATAATTAGTGTACTATTTCTAGGAAAGGGCATCATTTTACTGAACATGAGTAAACAAATTTAAGTATCATTAGAGGGGGATATGGGTATGTATTGACTTTTTTCTTCTAATATAATAAAAGTGATATCCTACGTAACTGACTGACTATGACACTACCCTAAGTAGCTCCTTTTATTAACACATTTAATCCACATGTTTTTTTGATATAGTACCTATTATCCACATATTTTTAGATCATAAGAAGGGCACAGAGAAGAACTTTTGTGTAATCAAAGCAATTCTTTCTTATCACTAGAATTCTGCAAAAATATATGAGAGAGCTAACAATTCTGTATTCCTGATTATAACTTGTTTTTAGCAAACCTGGGAAATGATACACAATATAATCTAGTGAATATAATGTCTGATTATTTTTGTTCTCAGTTAGTTTCCAATGCTATTTGGCATTAATTGTAAATTAATTTTAGTTTTTTGGAAACTGAGGTGAGGCACATAAATTGTAGATAACACATA
Organism: Dasyprocta punctata; assembly: GCA_004363535.1. NCBI lineage: Eukaryota > Metazoa > Chordata > Mammalia > Rodentia > Dasyproctidae > Dasyprocta > Dasyprocta punctata. The sequence continues at coordinate 11,446 of RJWM01031911.1, read as the reverse complement.
TAATAAAGGACTCCTGAATATATCATAACCAAGAGAGTAAAATGACTCTCTAGCATTAATATAATTTAGACATTGGCTGCTGCTCCAGGTTCCTGTGGCAGGCAGTTTATGCACTTGGCCTCAGGAAGCCACAGTTCTCTAAAGAAAATAAATAAATAAACTTTAATGTTACATTTTGCTGTTTTGATCACAGTTCTATCATCTCTATATTTCTGCCTTTAGTATATTAGTATTACTTTCAAAAGTTTAAAATGCATATATTTATATTCATCTGAAAAACATCCTCATTTGGTTTTATCTTTTGTAATACACTCCTAGTTTGAAAAAAGATGCCAAAAAAAAAAAACTTCTTGCTATGCCTTCTCTCTATAAATAGGAAAGGAAAATTTTAAGATTTTTTCTGAATGAAAAAATGATACCAATGTAAGGAGATGAGCTGAGGCTTTCTGTGATATGTTTTCCTTAATGTGAGATATTTTTATACATTTCTACCTAAGTCAATTTTATATTTTGGTGCACTCTTCTTTTTAATTCCCAGATAAATTAAATCACTCTAGAAGATTTATTCAGGTCTCATCAAATGGATACTTCCTCAGTAAATCTTGTCTGAAAGTTGTTCCAGTGAGCAACTGTGAATTTTTCTTTTTTTTTTCTTCTCGGTACTGGGGATTGAACTCACAACCTCATACTTGTCAGGCAGGTGTTCCTGCCACTGAGCTAAATCCCCAGTCCTGACCAACTGTGAATTTAACAAGAGCAATGTGCTCCTTTGATTCCTAGGCTGGCAACCCCATGGTACCCCACATAATGAGCTCTCAGGTGGGGCAGAATTTTGTCCTACTTGGGGCCCGGTGTCTAAGAATGGATACGTGGCGTCACTGCAAGGAGAAACATTCTAGGTGTAAATTAGCAAATGTTTTCCCATTTTCCCTAGAAGGTTCTACAAAGAAGGACATAAATACATTTTCTTGGGGTACTCTAAATTGTAGCTAAACTTTATTTATTTACTTTTCAATTTGACACAATATAAATCTGCAGATAATAATGCTCACACTCAAATCTGGTCTGTCATTATTGTTTTTTGGTATTGTTTTTAGTTTTTTGCTTTTCTCCTGTTATTGTTTTGAAAAGTGAGCAAAGATGAAATTTCCAGACACATATTTATTTGGTGGTTGATATCATCATGGGTGGAATGATAAAAATTTTCATCAGGAAATATTTTGTAAATAAAAGCATGATTCTAATGATATAGGGCCTATGATTTAGGATGATTTCAAATCTTCCATTAATCCAAGAAACATAAGGGAAATATAACTCCCATCCTGCTAGATATCACACATGCTGAGTTTGCATTTTGTAAAATTGAAGATCTCTCATAACAATGGAGATTAAGGATAGGAATTATTTATTGAGAGCAAGATGGCTTCTGTCTAAGACAGACAGAAAGTTTCCTGAATGGGTGGCTAGGGATCCCCCCACACACACTTCTCAAGGGAGTTTTGTGGACCAAACTATGAGTTTAGGGAGGTTTAAGGAATGGCATTATTCAGAGACTGGAAGAGACCACAAAGTTTCAGTGAAGGCACCATGGCATGAAATTTGTGCTTGGGTTCAGGCAAGAAGAGGGCAAAAAGGCCATTTTTTAGGAGACATAGAGAAGTGGGCTTCTTTACAGGGCTGGAAAGAAGGCAAGGGACACTACATGGGAAGTTCTTAATAAATGTCAGTGGTCAAAATTTTTCTGAATTTCTGCTGACACAGTGGGCAAAGTCCTAGGGGACTTCAGTGTAAATGTGTACAGGTTTTCTGATGCCCTAGTCCTTAACAACTTTTTTGTTATGTGTTATCCCTTTGTGCCATCTTGTGTGTTTGCTCAGGGCAACACTTTTTCTGGAGTTGCACTTTTTTCTGAGAACAATTTTGACTGATGAAAAACAGTTTGAGTACTGGGAAAGTTTTGCCCAAGTCAAGCCTGACATTCCTGTGGTATTTATTTTGTATTATAAACAAGGAAAAAGAAGAAAAGAAAGAGAGAGGATGTCATTACTCATGGCTGCTTCTTTTGGGACAAAAGAGCTGAGTGGGTAACTGAATAGGAAGGAAGTCTTAGGGAATTTTTTCATATCAGGGAGAGGAGAGGAGTGAAACCTGCCAAACAGTGATTGTCTGGTCTTGCAAAAACTGTGACAGGAGTCTGAAAAGAAGAGACCAAACAAATGACCAAGAGTAATACCTACCAGAGCCCCTGCTAAGGGTAGGAACCATAAGGGCCCCTTGTAGGGCTTGTAAGAGGGGCTGCAGAGAGGAAGATCATCCACCTATTGTATGAGGTGGGAGATGGATGGGTTGAAGGGGAGGAAATCACAGGTGAGGGCCTGACTGAAATTGTGGGGGCTGTCTCCAAGGCCCTGTGGCAGGACAGTCCAGGTCAGCCTTTTGGAATGGTGAGTGTCAAGGCCCATTCAGGTAAAGATGAAGAGAGGCTGTGAGGAGCAATGGGAGAGAATAGCAAAGAGATCATCCTTTACATCTAGGGCTGAGTAATGGGTAGTAGATGGGGAAGGGATAGACGATATAAGGGTGTATGGGTTGGGCACCACAGAGTAGGTAGAATGGACTGCCTGGTTGAAAGGGCAGGGATCCTGCACTAATCTGTATGTGCCATCTGTCTTCTGAATCAGGAGAAGGGGAGTGTTGTATGGAGGCATGAGAGGGACCAGAAGATCGTGTTGTATCAGATGAGAAATAATTGGTTTTAGTCTCTTTAGAGCTTGATCAGGGACTGGGTATTGGCACTGGGAGGGATAGGAGTGATCTGACTTTAATACAATGGTGAGAAGTATTTGATTGAGAGCCAGGGAAGGACAGGAGGTGTTCCAGACACTAGGGTTGACATCTAGAGTACAGATGAGGGTTTGGGGCAAGGTGGAAATGGAGAGAAGAGAGCAGTGAGAGGAGCAGGACAAACCCTGGGATTGGTGAGGGTGGCAGACAGTGTGTTTAGGATATGTTGTCTGATCAGAGCACTAGGAGGAGGGGGATGATCAGAAAAGAGTGTGACAAAAGGTCTTGACCTCAGGGACACCAAATTGGAGGAGTTTTGAAAAGCCTAGAAACTTTCTCATTAATTTCCACAGCTGCAATTGAGGCCAAAGAGGTTGGTCCATGGAAGGAAGTGGAGGGGCAGATCTCAGTGTCTATTAAGAATGTAATGGACTTAGCCTCCGCTGTAAGAGTTACATGGAGTTTGCCATCTGACATGCTCCAGGGGCCTCTGAAACCTTTGGGCAGCTTCAGTTTTGATCGACCAAGACAAGAAAATTTGGAAAGGAGCTGGTTGGATGTCCCTGGGGACCTCTAGGAAAAGACACAATTGATTTGAGGTATAACAGTCATGTTTACAGAAGGTAGTATTGGTAACAAGACCAATAATCAAGACCATTATTTTTGTAATTTTTAAGAGAGAATGGAAAATCCAATTTAAAATTTCTGTGTTTCTGAAGCACCCTGGTTGAACTTATACTCATCACTTTGCAACCATGATTTATAAGTCAGTAAATGCCTGTCTATCAGTTTTTACATGAATACAAAAGAAGAGAGGCTGTACTTACAGAAGGTGCCCTGTGAGCTGTTTAGTTAATACTGATGTAACGGGAAGTAAGTCATGTGGTGAACCAGCAGGGAAATAAAAAGTCCTTTCAGGTAGTTGAAGATCTGGGGGTCTTGGTTTTCTACTGAGGTGACTGATATCTCTCTTGACTTCGATAGACTAGGTGTTATCATCAATCTCATTGCTTGTGAAGCTTAAGTATCTTGGAAATTTTCATGTTTGTTATATGTATAATGATTTTACTGCTCTTTAATTATTGACTTTAATTTACATATGTACAATCATATTGTGGTAGTTGTTCATCACATTCAATGAAACTACATATTAGCCAATGACATATCAAAAGTCTCTAACACTGAATTCCAAAAATTAATACTGTGTTACTTTTATTTTTGCAGCTATTATTTCAAAAATTCGACCTTTCAAAATATATATAATTACAGGTGTTATGAATGAAGTATTTAACACATAGCTTAGATATATGAATGAAAGACAGAAAGATCAGAGTGGAAACTGCCTTTCTATGAAAAAACATACCTGCAGAAACATGTAAGTTTTTGTACCATAGTCAATATTATTCCTTGATTTAGCATCCAAAAAGCTTCTATGATCAAGTAATTTAACTAAAACTTCTTAGTCTCCTACACAAATTATACATATTCTTAACAGGGTGTTGAGAAGAATGATAGTTGAGTAAATGATTCCAAGTATCAGGAGAGCTGAGTGTCGTTCTCTATGGTAATATACATGCTTTTCCTTTGTTTATGTTTGTTCTTTAAATGGTAAAATTGCTTTACTTTAAAGAGATTTTCTTTACCTATGCACATGCACATTCTTCTGAAAAGTGATTTCTCCTGTTTGGTATAAAACGTTAAGCAGATGAAAGACCGATGAAGCAGAATAAATGCATGCTATACATCCCAACCCTGATCCTGTCACACCTGCCCCATGTCATGATTAAAACTGGATGAAGAACATGCTGTTGTTTTGTGTTACTTATCCTTTTTTATAGGTATTTTAATAAAACTGTAAGGTAAGGTGCTTCCATATATATTTACTCAAATGCTAAGTTTCCCTAAAGTTTATTATCCTTATAGGATATATATAACACATATATCTATAAATATTATACATACATGAATATACATACATTACATACTCATATTACTTTTACTATTAATTTAATAAATAAATGCATAGCATAAAACTTTTGCTAGGGCACGATATTATTCAAACACTAAATACACTAATTCTGAGATCTATGTGGATTCCTGAATATGATCTGAAATCTTTCTGGACACCAAATTCATAAGAAATAAATGTGATAGCATTTAATGCATAGAAATACATGAGTAGTAAATGAAATGTATCCAGATATCTCTAAGGCCCAGAGATTGCAAAGCATAACATAAAAACCAATGTATGGCATTTAAGGTAAGAAGATCTGCCGGGCGTGGTGGCACACGCCTTTAATCCCAGCACTCGGGAGGCTGAGGTAGGGGAGTGTTGTGAGTTCGAGGCCGGCTTGGGCTACAACGTGAGCGCAAGGCCGGCCTGAGCTACATAGTGCGACCCTGCCTCAAAAAACCAGGGCCGGGAGTTTGGCTCAGTGCCTTAAGCGCCTGCCCTGGCAGGCGCGAGGTTGTGAGTTCAATCCCCGGTGCTGCAAAAACAAAAAATAGATAAAATAAAATAAGGTAAGAAGATATGAGTAGGCATCACTCAGTGCTGTCTTGCATAGAATATTGCTTCTACTGTTGGCGCTACCTGGTGCTCTACTTTACCCTATGCTCTCCCCATTCATAATTTAGACTCAATAAAAATTTACCAATGACAGCATTAGAAGAATACTAAGCCACCAAGAAATGAATCTTGTTTTTGTTTGGCTTAATTTGTAATCATGAAAAGTTGAAAGAGCAAAATAAATAAATAAATAAGGACTCGTTGCCTATTTTTCAATAAAGAAATGAAAAATGTTTCTTCTCAACTTTCTTGGAGTTCAATGGAACAGGCAAATGGATTTTTCACAGTTAATTACCTTATTGAATATATGAATTGTATTTTTAAAATATTAAATACATTCATATCCCTTTCCATAAAATGAATGTTTTACCATTATAATAATTTTGGGTCTTTAAAAACTCCTAAACCTCCACTGATGTTTATCATTTCTTGATGTGAAAGAGAAACTCCTTCCATGATTCAAAATCAGTCATGTCTGTCTATTTATTTGTGTTACATCTGATTTAAATTTATTTCTATAAGATTCCCCAAAAAACACTTAGAGTGAATAAGTGTTGGAAGGATGGCAGAATAAGACACTGAGTCCCTGGAGTTTCCAATTTTCCTTTGAGAAAAACTCTGTGCCTCTTTATTTATGTTTCTTCTCAGAGCACTTGTGGCCTCCTTCAGAGGGGACACTGTACAAACATATATGACTCTATATGCATAGTCATAATGTAGAACATTAAATGTTTTATAAGCACACACAGTGTGAGTTGAAAATATTTAAAATTAGTGTGAAACAAAAGGAAACTTCCTACAGCCTCTCAGTACCAATAGGATAAGAGAAAGCACACACGAAAACTAGTAAGGCCACCTACCTTCCAGGGCAAAGCCATATGAAACTGTGAGCATTTGTGTAGATATTGGTAATATATGCCAATAACTGCAGCCTTCTGTCTGCATCAACTGTAATTAAAACCTGGCTTTCCCATATGCTTTTTAACAATCCTTTTGGAAGGCAATTTATGGATTTTTTTTACCCTTTTCAGACTATCCCTGAAGAGATGCCAGGCAATTGGTTGGTTGATTATCCCTGCAGCATCTGAGAGCATAGTGAAATGCCTGGAGGTTTTTCACTTATTTTCAGGGACACTGGGAATCCACTGTGAATTCTTGTGCTAAGTGACTGAATGGCAAACAACCCAATTTCTGTATTTTCTCTAAAAGAATTATTACTAGAGTCTTAAAAATATATTAGAATATTTTATATTGTACCAAAATTCAAAATAATCAAATGTGAAAAAGAACTAAATATCCAATGATAAAAAAATGGATAAATAAAATGCGGATGATACATGCAATGCAATATCAATTAGCCTTACATATGAGTCCTTCATTATGTGATAACGTAGATGACCCTGTAGGACATTATGCTAAATGAAACTACCCAGTCACAGTAGGACAGACACTGCAGACAACTGAAATTTTATGAAATTTCTAACACATCTGAAGACAGAGAATCAGACAGAAGAGTGCTAGTTGCAAAGGGCTGGGAGTTGAGAGAAAGGAGGAGTTGTATGGAAACAGTCATGGGGACACTGTTATGAAAAATGATTAAGTTGGGGCAGGGGGTTTAGCTCAGTGGCACAAGTGCCTGCTTGGCAAGTACAAGGTTGTAGGTTCAGTCCCTGTTTAAAAAAAAAATAAAAGAATAAGTTTCAGAAATGTTATTTGAAAAATTGTGTCAATGACTATAGTAATTCCCTGAATTACCAACATTAGAGTTGCAAACTTTCATAGATACAAAATGATACCGTATTACAAACATTCACAGATGTGAAAAAAAAGAGGAAATAGTCCATGTGTCTACATTATCATATTAAGGAAACTGCAAAAGCAAAAATAATTTGTTTACAGAGTGTGTGTATGTGTGTGATGGTGTTCTACAGTTTACACTGTATGTTTATGTCAAAGATGTATCCGACTGATTTTAAGGACTTAACCACAAATCCTACTTAAGAACATCCTCCCTGAATAAGAACTTGTAACTCAGAGACTTACTGTATTGTATTGCACATTTGCAATTAAAGTTGAGGATTTAAGCAAAATAAAATAACTTTTTAAAAAACATGCTATGTCAGGTATGAATTTAAAAAATATTGCTCTAATTCAAGGCATCCAAGAAAAAATTTCACCTATAATATGAGTGTTTCATATGAAATACCAAGACTTTAAAAACCAAATACGTAGAGATGAGCATGGGCTGAAGGAAGGAAAGAAGAGACAGAAATTACTTGGTGAGGTTTTTATTGATGGAAATGTTTTAGAGTTAGAGAAAGTCATTTTTCACACAACTTCATGAATCTTGTAGTTGCATCGAAAGGGGTATAATACCAAATTTAATGCAAGGGATTTTAACATAATTATATTAATTGTGCTTAGAAATGGTTAGCACTTTCATTGTGTCTTTAATAAAAGTACTTAGTTTTGGCTGGGAATTTGCCTCAGGGTATTGACACCAGGCCATACCTTGAGCATTCTTTTTTATTTTTTATTTTGAGGTGCTCTCTTTAAGTTTCAGCACTACTCAGGCTAGGATAGAACTTATAACTTATGATTTCTTTTCCCCACTATCCAGAGTGCTGTGATAACAGTAGTGAACTACCATGCCTGGCTAGCTGTGAGCATTCTAGGTAATACATTTTGTCTATTGCATGCATAAAATTCTTAAACTAGTTTATTATAACTAAAGTTGTACAGAAGTTTCAAGATTAGTGGTCTAATAGCAGTGTCTTTCAGACATTGCACAACTTTATATGCCATGTAATACCCTAAGGCAGTACTACTAACCTTAATAATTTTGATTGGTACAAAAGGATAACTGTATGTTTTCCTAAATAGAAATATATTCATTTTCCTGGGGAATACTGTATAAGAATATAATTACCTTTATATTCTTTATATTCCATTGCTGGGAACAAATACCTAATACCCACAATTTAAAGGAAAATGTTATTTTGGCTGGCAGTTTCAAATGGTTCAGTCCATGGTTGCATGGCTTCAAAGCAGAAGTGACAAGGCAGAAGAGTATGAATTAAGAAAGCTGCTCAACCCATAACAGCTAGGAATCAGAAAGAGAGTGGTGAGAGAGGATCCAGGGACAGGAATACACCTTTCAGATCATGCCAGCAGGGACCTACAAAATTGAACAAGGATTGGACACTCAGCTATGAAACAGTGCTCTCCTGTTTAAATAATTTTCCAAAAGCCCCATCTCTGAACACATGAGAAATTTGGGGCATATTTTTGTATGTATACCATAACACACTCATATTATCCAGCATTTGTAACACAAAATCATATTTCATAGAATGGCAAGTCTTAGAAGGACATTCTTCTTTCAGTGACTTCTGACCTTAATTCTGTACAGCTCTGTCACTATCTACCAGTTGTCATCATTAACTACACATTACTTTTAAAATGTTTTAAAAAATCATTATCATTTGCTTATGATACATAATACATTAATCATGGGTAATTGGTACACATACGTGTCTCATCTGAATTCTTTTTACTTCCTCTTTGCTCCTTGCCCTCTCCCGTATCTTCCCCAGCTCCACAAAATCTACCTTCCTGCTTCCTGTCATCCATCTTGCAATTTGTTCTTTAAATTTTTTATGCTTTGAGTTTCTTATATGAAAAAACCATGTGATAACCTTTTGTGTCTGATTCTTTTCATTTTGAATTATGGTCTTATGTTGCATTAATTTCCCTACAAATGCCTCAAATTTATCCTTCCTTATGGTGAGTAGTACTCTATTGCATATTTTTTAAATTTTATTTTAAAGAGAGTAAAGCCAAACAAAATGAAACAGAACAAAATTAATCAGACTAGAACAATGAAAGCAATACAGGACCTCAAAACAATAAAATAGGAAATCAACAATGGCTGCTATATTTCTTTTGTTCTTCAAAATAGCTGTCTAAACCATCAGACATAAGAAAATCACACAAAAGAGAATAAAATCTATCAAAACAAAAGAATGAAAGCATATTTAAAAGAGAAAATACAAACAAAATAAAGCAGAATAAAACCAATCAAAACAAAACAGTGAAAGTGATACAGAATTTCAAAACAGGATAATAGTAAATCAGCAATGGCTATCATAATGCCTCTCATTATCTTCAATATTGCTACCTATAGCATCAGACATAATACAATCAAACAAAGCAGAACAGAATAAGACAAACCTGACTTCCTGCAAAATGGCCAACCTGATAACACCGCCGTAGGGAGACTCCCTGGAATATACCATCCAAATGCTGGAATACAAAATAATATAATAACAGAAAGAAGGAAAGGGGAGGGAGATGGGTCCTCTGGACTTAAGAGGAGTCTAGGATGAGAACTGTAACCCACGGAAAGAGTAAAAAAAGAAGTAAACAAACAAATGTGATGGCATCTCTGACCAGAGCTGAATTCAATTAGCAGCGGACTCAAACTGGGAAGGTGCGATTAAAGTGCTTGCAATGCACAATTGAACTTCTGTGGCTAAGGCGGAGACGGCAGAGGCGGCGATCGATCGTGGAAAGAGGTGGTCATGAGCTGGCGAGTGAGTAAACTCGGCGGGCCCCAGTCCCCCACCCCCCTCTCCCAAGGGAGAGTGAGGAACAGGCATCCATCTTGAGACCAGAACTGCACCTAATTAGGCACGGTTCCTTGCCCACACCGGGCCCTGGAGGGTCCTGGTGGAATCTGCACGGGCGCCCTGGGGGTGACAGAGGAAGTTAGGCGGATGGTCCTATCCTCACACACTTCACCAGACATCCCCGGAGTGGAGGTGAGCTGGGGAAACACAGCAGAGTCCAGGAAAATGCCAAGACGGAAAGGTAGAGGGCGCTCTCCAGACTCCGATACAAGCAGCACAAACCCAGGTGATACAAACGCAGACAAGGTTGGGAGTTCAAATATTAAACTCTCTGAGGAGATGACAACTGAAGTGGGGAGACAACTCCATGAAGCTGTGAAAGAAATTAAAGCAGCACTGTTAGCCCAACTGAGAATTGAAATGAAATACATAATAGGACAATCCCTAAGCGCCTCTAAAGGAGACATAGCCGGAAAGGTGGAGGATGGAAAATCAAAAGAGATTGAGAATGAAACAAATAAAGACTTAGAATGTATCAATCAGATTCAGAGAGATTACCAGGAACTCAAAGACTTCAATAAAAGTTGGCAGAACCACCTGAAGGAGACTAAAGATAGTCTTTCATATCTAGAAGAAAAAATGGTCACCTCAGAGAGAGAGAAAAGATCTGTTAAAAATAATAAGTCTGGAAGTGGCAGTGCAACGGCTGCAAGACAACCCAAGGAAATATAATTTATGAATAAAAGGTGTGAGTGAAAAAGCAGCGGTCAATACAAATCAAATTAAAAGCCTATTTACAGAAATAATTACAGAAAATTTTCCAAGTGTGGGAACAGGAAGAGACTTTCAGAGAACTGAAGCATATAGAACTCCAGCTAAACTTGACCATAATAGGCCTACACACAGACATATAATAATCAAGATTCCAGAAATTCAACACAAAAACAAAATATTAAAAGCTATTAGAGAAAAGGGACAGATTACCTACAAAGGAAGACCCATCAGAATCACAACAGACTTCTCAACACAAATCATCAGGTCAAGAAGAGCCTGGAGTGAAATATTTCAAGCCCTGAAGGAAAATAACTTTCAACCCAGACTGATATACCTTGCAAAATTATCTTTTAAAATCAACAGAGAAACAAGATACTTCCACGACAAAGAACAACTAAAAGAATTTATGACAACCAAGCCAACCCTACAAAGAATACTGAAGGACATTCTAGAGAGAGATAAAGAAGTCCACTGCTCCAGAAACAGCGGCAGAGAGATACCACCGAGCAGGGCAGACAAATGAATAATCCATCAATGGGAGTTAAGTCCAGTATTGTTTTCAATGAGCTGTTTAGTTTAATCCTATTCTACCTCGACCAGCCTAATTTCTTCATACATGATGACAAAGACAGCTATCTTAAAGATAACAAAATTTATAAGGGTAGCCTTCAATGATATGTGATCACCT
>RJWM01031910.1:0-21956 GCA_004363535.1 Dasyprocta punctata | reverse complement strand
ACTAAGGTACATAGAACAACTAAATGCTAGTATTGTTTTGTTCATGTTGCAGGTCTGGGGCTGGCAGCCTGAGCATCTCTTTGGAAGATGACAGTACGAAATGTAGCAAAAATGGGGGATTCTCTTCTGTCTTGTCTTCGAGCCCCAATATTGTTCTCACTGTTTTGCTTTATTCTGATTAATTTTTTTGGCCTTATTTTATACTCTGTTTTTATTGGTTTTATTGTGTGTGTGTGCTTTTTTTTTTTGTTTTGTTTTGGTTTGATTTTACTCTACCTGTTGGAATGGTCAACTATTCTGAAAAGAACAAGATATACTATAGTAGCTATTGTTTTCATAGTATCTTTCTTTGAAGTTCTGTACCAGTGCTACTGCTTCATTTTGATTGACTTCATTCTGTTATGTTTTGTTGGATTTTACTATCTTTAAAATAAAATAAATAAATAAATAAATAATAAAAGGGGCTGAGAATATAACCCCGTGTAAGGGTTCTGGATTCAATCCCAATATTACCAGGAAAAAAATTCTGATTAACATTTTGTATAAATATCATTGCAAATTTATACAATTATTCTTTGTGTAAAATCTTAGAAATAAATTATTGGACAAGTCGGGTGTGGTGGCGCACGCCTTTAATCCCAGCACTTGGGAGCTGAGGTAGGAGGAGCATTGTGAGTTCGAGGACGACTTGGGCTACAATGCGAGCACAAGGCTGGCCTGAGCTACACAGTGCGACCCTGCCTCAAAAAACCAGGGCCAGGAGTTTGGCTAAGTGACTTACGTGCCTATCTGACAGGTGCGAGGTTGTGAGTTCAATCCCTGGTGCTGAAAAAAAAAATTATTGGACAAAGGATCGTGTACATATTTAAGGATATTAACACATTTTCTAAACTGTCCTCAAGAAAGATAACACCACCTTGTCATTCTGTTGCTTACCATGTCTATCCTAGATGTAAATTCTTTTTTTTTTTTTTTTGCAGCACTGAGGATTGAACTCACAACCTTGTACCTGCCTGACAGGCACGTAAGCCACTGAGCCAAACACCCGGCCCTGGTTTTTTGAGGCAGGGTCGCACTGTGTAGCTCAGGCTGGCCTTGTGCTCTCGTTGTAGCCCAAGTGGGCCTCAAACTCACAACACTCCGCCTACCTCAGCCTCCCGAGTGCTGGGATTAAAGGCGTGCGCCACCACGCCCGGCTCCTAGATGTAAATTCTGCTGCTAGAATTCTGCCTGCCTTCCATTTTTCTTTCCTTCCACTGTCCTCCCATCTCACCTATCCTGCGCTTTTCTGGTTCTATTTCATATTGTTTCTTTTCTTTTGTTTTTCTTTTTTTCTTTTTTTGGTACCAGGGATCAAACTCACAACCTCACACATGCCAGGCTGGGGCTTGTGCCACTGAGCTAAATCCCCAACCCCCTAGTTCTATTTCAAAGAAATCAAGTACAGGCATTCCTCTGAAGATATAAAACTTAAAATTTTGTTGTTATTATTTATTATTATTATTATTGTTGCAGGAAATGTTTTCAGGAACCTCATTGTCTAATTCTGATGTCTTTTCTCCTATTCTTGGGACTTTCCCATAGTCTTCATTCAATTCTTTGTTGTTAGTTCTACTTATCCTTTAGAGAAGCCAAATCCCTCTGGAGACTCCAGTTAAGTATGCTCTTTGGCCTTGGTATTACACGTTTCCCTCAGGAGCAGGTAAAATTCATGAGTCAGAGCTTAACAATGGCCACTCCTCATCCAGTCCCAGTAGACTTTCACCCAGTGTCTGTGATGGAAAGTTATGGGACCTTCTGTACCCATTTGCTGGCCTTCTCCCATTCCCTACACAGTAGCTCATAAAAATTAGTCTCCAGAATATATCCCTTAAGGGATCTTGCTTTCTCTGCCCCCACTTCAGGCCTCTACTTGAGGGGCAGTCACATCACAATTTAGTTGAGTGCTTCACACCTAATAGCTCTCTAGCTACTGATTAAATCATCATGCAGTATGTTTGCATTAATAAAAGACATAAATGATACATCCCTGCCTGTCCATGGAAGGACTTTGGTGTTCCCTTTGTATTCTTTCTATAGCAACTTTCAGAGTTCTAATCATTTGGCCAACACTATCTACAGTCCTCAAAGTAACCTCATAAAGCAAGAAGGTAAGAATTCTTGTTGACGAACCTCACAGGGAAATAGGCACAGAGCAGCAAGGTGATTCCTGTACCCAGTCAGTGGACGTGTTAATTCTTTTTGTTTCCCTTCCCATGCTTTTTACTGCTCTTGTGACAGTACACTACCAGTTTTCCCAGTCCCTGAGGTTGGCTGGGCTGAGGTAGAAGGTCACTTTGGATGAGTCATGCAAAACTTTGAATTGCCTTGATATAGGTTGCCCATAACACAGGTTGCCCTGCTGAGTATTTTAGGTGTGGTGCTGGAAAAAAAAAGCATGCTATGCAGCCTGCTGTAAAAGCCCTGTGTCATGTGTTTACTGCTCAGACTTCATAAGTCTTAATCCACTTCATCCTCAGTAACAGCTTAGTCAGTAGGAAGTGCTTCTAATAATAGCAGCAGCAGATGAGCCCACACCACACCTGTCATCCTAGAGGTGCTTTAGGAAATTCTGTACAGGTGATTCTCTGTCTGTCTGGTGATGTCTTTAACTACATAACTAGAATAAGATGCTCATGGAGAAGGAGATGGAAATATCTGATAACTGGGAAATCATGGGGCTGTACCAAGAGAGTTTGTTAGATAATGCAGCTAGGTCCAACTGACTTCGTTAGATGTGCCACCACTGTATGGAAACCAACATTTATTAAACACATCCTTTAGTTTGCTTGTTTGTTCATTTGTTTTTGTGATACCTGGGATTGAACCCAGGGCTTTCACACTGAGTTACAACCCAACTTCCTTTTTAAGAATTTTATATTTTGAGATGATGCCTCACTAAGTTGCTAATTTGCCCAAGCTGGCCTTCTGGAGTTCTGGAATTACATGTGGACACTACCACACCCAGTTTAAGCATGCTTGAAGTCTTTTGGCTTCCATGGAATGTAGAGTTATGGTGGCACAGCAGATGCAGAAGGGAACCAGGTATGGAGGTGCTAATAGGTCAGATAGACTGAAGTCTAATATTAGCAACTCAGAACATGGACATTTGTTGGTCTTATAGGAATGAAGGCTGATAGAAAAGGGAGTAAGGAAGGGAGGAAAGGGAGAAAGGAGAGGAGGCAGAGGAGTTAATATCATAATGTCATTGTTTCTGTTTCAGAGAAGGAGGATTTATATTACTGATTGGAGGGATCATGAGGCTGGTGGCTGGTGAGGTTTCTAAGGGGCAAAAAGAGTAAAGAAAAAAATTTCCCTATAATTTAAAATGAGGCTGCACTGATAACATTTCTGCAAGACTTTAGATCTTCTCATCATTCTACAGACACGATGTGGTCCTTTGCCCAGAGCCACACTACTAGTACGACAGGCTATGATAGGAATAGTGGGGACTGGAGAAGAAAGATGACAACAGGGAGAGAGAAAAGGAGAATCTGAGGTGGCACTATTACTTCAAATTCCCCAAATGAAAACATATAAAACACATAAAACCAAATGTAAACATGCATAGCATGCTTCTACCTAGGACTTCCAGGAGAAAACCTCAATTTCATTCCATGAATAAATGCACTTTGTCATTTGTTTTGATAAATAAATTTACTCAAGACTCCAGTCTATCTAAAAATATATTTTCTTGCTCTATAATCTCATGAACCTGTAGACCATAAAAAATCTGTTCTCTGAAGAAGCATCTCTTTGATAGCCAGATGATGACAATTGAAGTGTCTAGTTAACAATAGAAGAAAGTATAATCTTATGAGCATGGACGTAAGGGCAGAAAACTACTGCTGATGTTTGATAAACAAGTCATACTTCTGGAGGGGCGTATACTCAAAACCAAGGAATTATAGAGGGTAGGGCAGTTTCGGGTTTCACTTCCTTCTCCTTTAGCCATAATTTTCAAGGAGTGCCATGCTGAGCCATAAGCCTGGAATCACATGCTAAGTCATGTTCACAGGCTTGAGTATGCTTTCAGGGGATTCCAGGGTGACTGGGAATATTTTCATGGGCCTTGAGGAGCTAACACGTGCATTGTTTTTTCTCTTCAATTTTTCTTACGAAAAATTTTCAATCAGGAAAGTTGACAGAATAGTTCAGTGAGTCCTACCTATCTTCTTAGATTTAACAATCATCACTATTGTGTCATATTTTTTCCTGCTTTGGAAATTATGTTATTTTTTAGGTATTCCCTTTGAAAGTCAGTTGTAAGCATGAATAAAATACTTCGCCAAGCTTGACGTTGCCGTCCCACCAGAATGTGGGAATTCTTGAACAATGAAGGGAAGTGCTGCTGAGAGAAAGAGTGGGTAAGATGAATTGTGGCGTGACTTCTGGGAATAGAGGGTTCCAGCACTTAGCTAAATCCCACATTGATTCTCAGATAAGTGGTGCCATTTTGCAAAACATGCATAATACATTCCATCTTGGTAGCCCTTGTTTTAATAATTTCATGGGAGGCAAAGCATATCCATTTTAATCTTGTACACTTTTTGTGTCCATTTCTTCATTGCTTAATTCAGAAAACACATCTTCATTACAATGTCTTATTGTGCGTACTAGAAGACAGAATTTCATTTTTCCTCCCAGCGTGTCAAGTACTAGAATTATTTTGTAATACATATTTGAAATTATTAAGCAAGGAGTTAAGATATTTCATTATTTTGCCTGTGACTTGAATCATAATAAAATATTCACTTTTCAAGGTGAAACATGTTAAATATCACATTAACACTTGCTAATGACTGCAAGTATTGCTTGTGATACATTACAATAATGGTTACCTACCCCAGGAAAAATAATTTAGCATACTCATAATCTCTGGACAATTTTTTATTGCTGTTTTGTTCCTAACTCATCTTGTACACAAATACAGGACTTAGTGCCAGTTAATCAGTGGCTAGATTATAGAAGGGAGAAATTCTTCATTATGAAGCTACAGATGTCCTATCTTTGCTTCAGAATACATCAGAGAATTTAATTCAAAGTTCTAAAAAAATGTTGACAGACAGATGGGATATGAGCTTAATGAGCCAGCTACAAAGCATCACTCTCTAATATAGCAGGCCCCGGTCTGGAACTTTCTTTTATTTATATACCCCCCCCATTATAGGTCAGCACATGGCACCCATGACAAATTCTCAACAATAGCGTTCTAAAATTGGACAAAAAGCCATTGTAACTGAACTAATGATATATAAAACTGTAAGAGCCAGCTGTTTTATGTAAAGAGTGGTTTAGCTACCACCCAGAACCTAGTGACCTGGCTCAACACATGTGTCTTGCAACAATCCAAGTGTGCAGCCTACTCCAGTGATTTCAGTCAAAAGGGATGTGTGTGTGGGTGTGGGTGTGTGTTCATGTAGGTCCTAGATCCAAGATTAATTTTCAAGGATCCATATCCCCAATATACCCTTATACTTTGCTCTAATATCATATATGCCTTCATAAAAATCACCACACTCTGCACAATATTGTAATAAAAATGCCAAGGCTTATGGAGGAAAATGCTGAGAGACAACGCTCAAATTTTTCAGTGACAGATTTAGAAAAAGTTCTTTCAGTGACGTCTTTCAGTGACAGATTTAGAAAAAAGCCTAATAAAAATAGTAGAGCAGTATTAAACATGTTGAATGGTTAAGAAATTCATAGATAACATAATAAAAATCCAACTTTGCCTTAAAAAGTCCTGAAATGTGTTTGTAAAAATTGGCACTGAATGGGTTACAGTTGATGACTTGTGAAGTGATGAGAAGAAAGTTGTCTGAATTTAGAAGAATAGTTGAGACACAGATGTGAATGGGTGTGACTTATAGTAGATATTTGAGAGTAAGTCAATATGTGTGCAGCTCAGTTAAACTTAGTGTAGTTTTCTACCTTCAGCTAAGTGTTTGTTGCTCATAAGATACAAAGGAAAATTGGCATTATGTTCATAAGAAAAGGAAAATTTGCATTATGCTCATATTGCTTCCTAATATACAAATCACATGTTTTTATAAAACCAATGTTATAGGAGAACTGACAGTAACTGGAAGGTATTCACATCATATGTAAAAGTTCCAAGTTCCTTAGACTGTTGGAATGGCCACAAGGGTAGGGTTGCTGTGCGAGGAGCATCACCTTTTCTAAGAGGATTTGGGGACTAAAGTCTCCAGGTAGAGCTAATGGTGTTTCCTTCTCTTACTCTGTGTTTCCACAGATTAGCCTAAATTAGCAATTACCCAAAGGTTTATTATAATTATTAGATATAGAATAAAACAGCATTAAAGTAAATCTCAGAAGATCCACATTTCTTTTAGCTCTATAAGTTGTGTGACCTAAGGCAAGACTGTGTATCTCTATTGGATTCATTTCCTAACCTATAAAATAAACAGGACTGTATTTCATCTCTCTTAAATCTTTTCTACTTCCAATATCTTGTGACTCTGAGGCTTTCCATGTTTGTTAAATGCTGACTAAATAAACCATTTTTAACCTCTTCAAAATTCTCTATACTGGAAGCTCAGCAACAACTGCTTTCATCCCATTTCATCTCATGTCTTTCTTATTTCCCAAAGTGAAAGTTCCAAACCATTATGATCCTTAATCTCTTTCTCCACCAACAGATGAAATCCACTGAGGCAGATCAAGTCTGAGTCCATAAAATTCCCTTCTTTATAATGTTAAGAGCTTTATTAAAGTTGACATAAAGAAGTTGTACAATTTAGTGTGCATAATCTATTAGGTATTATAGAGTGGATCTGGAATGTCCCCTAAAGTTCATGTATTGAAAGTTTAACATTTCAGCTGATGGTGTTATTGAGAGATAGTGGAAACTCTAGGGGCTGAAGAAGATAGGTCACCAATGTTGTGTCTTTAAAAAGTATATCCTCTCTTTCTCCATCTCTCTCTCTCTGTCTCTCTCTGCTTGTGTGACTGTCTGTCTCTGTCTTGGATGCCATGTGATATGCAGCCTTTTTCCACTATGTATTTTCTGCCTTGTCTCACATTCACTGTGGAGCCAAGCAACCACAGACTAAAAAGCTCTGAAACCATGAGTCAAAAGTAACCTTTTCTCATTTAAGTTCTTTAACTCAAGTGTTTTGTCACAGCAACGAAAACTAACACAGGTTTTTGGTACTAGGAATGGGGGTCACTGCTGTGACTACACCATGTCATGTGGTTCAGGACCATGTGGTTCAGAGGTTTTTGGAACTTGTTTGTCAGAAGAATTCAGGAATGATCAAAGGAGCATACTACAGAAAGCTTGGAATGCTGTAAGCAGAGCCTAAAGGGCAATTTTGGATGGGAATTTAGAAGAGAGAAATGCTGATAGGAATGCAAAGTGTAAAGGCCAGGCTCCTATACTTTGAGATAGTAATGAAGACTCTTTGGAGAATTGGACTAGAGTCTGTATGCATTTCATTCTTGTGAGGAAATTGCATTTTGTCTATGCCCTCAGACTATGTGGGAGGTAGAGTTTAAAGGTGATGGGCTAATTAATCTGGCCAAGGAAATCTCAAGGCATCACAGTATTCATACAGTTGGCATGTATATTGCTGGGTTCTTCAGCCAGCTTTACAGTGAGAATTGACAGCAAAAAAGCAATGATGAAAGATTTGAAAAGCTTTTAGTTAATCCAGAAAAGAAGGAAATGCAAAGTTAAGGTCAAGGAAGGTATGACTGCTGAAGACCTGAACACCATGAAAATGAAACCAATACTTTGTACAGGGATGATAAGAAAAATGCCTTGAAGGCATCTCAGAAATTAGCCAATCCCCACCCACTGCAGGGTCAAGGGTGCAAAATTGTAAATTCATTTGAAAGACTTTGCCTTGAGAACAGAGGATCCAGGTGTCCTGCTCACACAGGGTGCTTAGGGACGTGTTTCATCATGTTTCCCCATCCAAGTACTCAAGGACCCCTGCAGCTGAGGTTCAGGGAAGCACAATCATTGTTTCCACTGGCAAAATTCCTTAGTGTCATTCACATGATGCTGGTTTTGTAGTTATGCAGAATGCAAGAGTTTTGGAGCCAACAGAGACTTCAAATAAAACTTCAAAGAAAAGTCTGGAAGACTAGAAGCATGTTGAAGAATCAGTATCTCTGTGGGCAGCCCCAGAGAGAATGATGCATGAAGCTATGAGACTAAAGCTGCAGCTATGGTGGAGACCTCAGAAAGTTACAGACATGAGGTATGTGGGACACTTACTGAGGAAAGTCACAAGCAACAGAGTTAGCCCAAGAGACAGGACATGTACCTGCAACTAGCAAAACTATATAGTGCTGGGGCTTCCCAACTCCTTTGGGGTGCACATGCTACCACCACATGCGCTGGATACCTAACAAGAAGCCTCAGGATTTAATGTCTGCCTTGCTGGATTTCAGTCTTCCTTTGGTTCTATCTTTCCTTTCTATGCCCTCATTCCTCCCTTATGAAATGGGAATATTTACCCTATGCTTGTCCTGTCATTATGCATTGAAAGTTTTTTTAATTTAGATTTTTACAGATAATCGCAACTAAGAATTTACCTTAAGTATTAGAGGAGACACTAAACTTGGACTTTTTGAGGAATACTCAAAGGTGATTTGGTAACTGTTGGAGATGGACTGAATGCATTTGAACAATGAGGTGGACCTGAACCTTTGTAGCCCAGGAATAGAATGTTCGCTTGGCTCTGTTCATCTATTGAAAGCTTGATCCTCAGCTGATGGTGCCATTAAGAGGTAATGGGGAAGCCGGGTGTGGTGGCGCACTCCTTTAGTCCCAGCACTCGGAAGGCTGAGGTAGGCGGAGCGTTGTGAGTTCAAGGCCGGCTTGGGCTACAACACGAGCACAAGGCTGGCCTGAGCTACATAGTGTGACCCTGCCTCAAAAAACCAGGGCCAGGAGTTTGACTCAGCAGCTTAAGCGCCTGTCTGGCAGGCGCGAGGCTGTGAGTTCAATCCCTGGTGCCGCAAAAAAAAAAAAAAAAAAAAAAAAAAAAAAAAAAAAAAAGAGGTAATGGGGAGACTGAGACAAGATGGCAGAACAGTAAACAGCAGGATAAGTAGCCTCCCTAAAAAATACCATCCAAATGCTGGAATATAACAACAAGGAGAAGACAAAAAAGAGGGAGGTGGGTCCTTTGGACCCAGGAAGAATCTAAAACCAGAACTGAAGCCTACAGAAAGAGTAAAAAGAAGTAACGAAAGGTGGAGGCTGGCAGCACCTCTGACTGGAGCCAAACCCACTTTGCAGCAGGGATCTGCTGCTACCTGGGGACACGCCATGAAAGTACTGGGGACATGCGATTAAAGTGCTGCGGCCGCGGCAGCGATGGCGGAGGCAGCAATCATGGAGTGGACTAAGGCTGGTGAGTGAGTGTGATAAACCCCAACCTCCCCTACCCCCGTGAGGGAGAGCGAGGGACTGGCAACCATTTTGGGACCAGAACTGCACCTAATTGGGCATGGTCCTGCATAAATTGCTCTGACCAAGCCCCAAAGGATCCCAGTGAGTGACCGGCTAGGTCCAGAGACCATGGCTCCATGCGCACCCTAGGGATGATAGGGGAAGTTTCATGGACAACCGGCCCAGGTTCCCAGGCAGTGGCCCCACCCTCACGCACTGTGCCAGACATTGGTGGAGCCAAGACGGGCTGGGGAAATGCAGCACACAGCACACCCAGTGGTAACCATCAGACATTCATAACCAGCACCGGCTCACTCCAGAGAAATCACAAGACCCCTGAACAATCCAGGAAAATGCCAAGACAAAGAGGGAGGGGGCAGTCTCTGGCCTCCAGTTCAAGCAGAACAAATCCAGGAGAAGCAAACGCAGAAGACTTCGGGAATCCCACAACTAAAGTCTCTGAGGTGATGACAACTGAAGTAAAGAAACAACTCCATGAAGCTATAAAAGAAATTAGAGCAGAACTATTAACCCAACTAAAAGAAGAAATGAAAAACATAATAAAAGAATTGCTAGGCATCTCTAAAGGAGACATAGATGAAAAGATGGAGCATAGGAAAATAAGGGAAACCTGGAATGAACAATACAAAAAAATTTAGAATGCATGAAACAGATTCAAAGAGACTACTAGGAAATCAAGACCTCCAATGAAAGTTGGCAGAACCACCTGAAGGAAACTAAAGACAGACTTTCAAACCTGGAAGACAGGTTTGAAGCCTGGGATCAAGGAAGGAAAGAGCTCTTAAAAATAATAAGAAACCTGGAAGTAACAATACAATGGCTGCAAGACAACCCAAAGAAATATAATTTAAGAATAAAAGGTGTGAGTGAAAAAGCAGGGGTCAATACAAATCAAATTAAAAGCCTATTTACAGAAATAATTTCAGAAAACTTTCCAAGCATGGGAACAGAAAGACTTTCAGATAAGTGAAGCATATAGAACTCCAGCTAAATATGACCAAAATATACCAACACCCAGACATATAATAATCAAGATCTCAGAAATTCAACACAAAAACAAAATATTAAAAGCTATTAGAGAAAAAAAAAAAAAACAGATCACCTACAAAGGAAAACCCATCAGAATCACAACAGACTTTATAAAAAAAATTTTTCTGCATCTATTGAAATGATCATGTAATTTTTGTCACCTGCTCTGTTAATATGGTGTATTACATTTATTGATTTGTGTATGTTGAATCATCCCTGCATTCCTAAGGTTAATTCTTCTTGGTCAGCATGTATAATCTTCTTGATGATTTGTTGCATTCTTTTTGCTCGTATTTTATTGAGGACTTTTGCATCTATGTTCATTAGAGAGGTGGACCTATAATTTTCTTTTTTGGTTGAGTCTTTCCCTGGTTTTGGTATTAGGGTAATATTTGCCTCCCAGAATGAATTAGATAAAATTGCTTCCCTTTCAATTTCATTAAAGAGTTTTAATAGTATTAGTATTAAATTATCTCTAAATTTCTTGTAGAATGCAGCAGTGAATCCATCAGGACCTGGTCTTTTCTTTGTTGGTAAGGTTCTAATTACATTTTCCATTTTATTAACTGATATTGGGCTATTCAGAAGTTTTATATCTTCTTGATGTAGCTTTGGTAATTCATATGTTTCTAGGAATCTGTCCATTTCTTCTGTGTTTTTGATCCTATGAGAGTAAAAGTAGGCGTTAATGATCTTCTCTATTTCCACAGGATCTGTAGTGATTTCTTCCTTTTTTACTCCTTATTGCATGAATCCAAGATTTATTTTCCTTTTTTGATAAGGTTGGCTAGGGGTTTATTAATTTCATTTATTCTTTCAAAGAACCAACTTTTTAATTCATCAATTCTTTGTACTGTTTTCTTAGTCTCAATTGCATTAATTTTTGTTCTGATCTTTATAATTTCCTCCCTTCTTTGGGATTTGGGCTTGACTTGCCCTTCTTTTTCTAGAAGTTTGAGGGGCAGCATTAGATTGTTTATGTGTGTTCATTCCATATTTCTGATGTGGGAGTTTTCTGTTATAAATTTCCCTCTGAGGATTGCTTTCATTGTGTCCCACAGGTTCTGCTAAGTTGTATTTGTGTTTTCGATTGTAGATATTGTTTAATTTCTTCTTTAATTTCTTCTGTGACCCATATAACACTTCAGGAGAGTGTTATTTAATTTCCATGTGTTTACAGGGTTCTTCTGGAGTTTTTTGTCATTAATTTGCAATTTTATTGCACTATGGTCAGATAATATGCATGGAATTGTTTCAATTCCTTTGCATTTACTTAAGCATGCTCTGTGGGCTGGCATATGATCTATTTTAGAGAATGACCCATGTGAAGCTGAAAAGAATGTGTATTCTGATGTTGTTGGATGGAACACTCAGTACATATCTAATAGGTTCATTTGTTCACAAGTTTGATTCAATTCTGTTATTTCTTTACTGATTTTTTGATTGGTTGATCTGTCTCTTTGTGTTGATGGGGTGTTAAGTCCCCTGTTATAACTGTACTATTGCTTATTTGATTTTTCATATCTATTAAGATTTGTCTTACATAATTGGATGCTCCCATATTTGGTGCATATATATTTATGATTTTAATCTTTTCCTCTTCAAGTTTTCCTCTAACAAGTATGTAGTGACCTCCTTTATCTCTTTTGATCATTCTCTTGGTTTGAAGTTCACATTGTCTGCAAACAGAAGAGCTACCCCTGCTTTTTTCTGGGTTCCTGTTGCATGGAGTATTGTTTTCCATCCTTTGACTTTTAGTCTGTAAATTTCCTATTGAGTTAAATGTGTTTCTTGTACACAGCATATTGTTGGATTTTGTTTGTTGATCTACTCTGCTAGTCTGTTTCTTTTTATTGGTGAATTGAGGCCATTTATGTTAATGGTTATAACTGGTATATATTGGCTTATCTTTGTCTTGTTTGATTTTTTTTTTTTTGGCACCAGAGATCAAACTCATAACCTTGCACTTACCAGGCAAGTGCTTGAGCCACTGAGCTAAATTCCCAGCCCCATTATCTCTGTCATGTTATCTTTCTGCTGTTAGTTCCCTTCTTTTCAGCTTTGTTTAATTGCTTGTTCTGCAATTTTGTTCTTGGAATTGTGGTCATCTTTATCTCTTTCTAGAATGTCTTTCAGTACTTGTTGAAGGGTTGGTTGAGTGGTCATGAAGTTCTTTAGTTGTTCTTTGCTGTAGAAGTATCTCATTTCTCCACTGGCTTTGAAAGATAGTTTTGCAGGGTACATCACCCTGGGTCAGAGGTTGTTTTCTTTCAGGACTTGAAATACTTCACTCCATGCTCTTCTTGACTTGATGATCTGTGTTGAGAAGTCTGCCATGATTCTGACAGGCTTTCCTTTATAAATGATCCATTTCTTTTCTCTAATGGCTTTTAATATTCTGTTCTTATAATGAATTTCTGGGGTTTGATTATTGCATGTTGAAATGTAGATTCATTTTGGTTATGGTTAATTGGAGTACTATATGCCTCATGTATCTGCATGTCTGATTGTTTTCCCATGTTTAGAACATTTTCTGCTATTACTTCTGCAAATAGTCTCTTTATGTCATTTGTATTGTCTCCTTTTTCATTGACACCTATGAGTCTTATATAGTTCTCTTTGCATCATTTTGCAGCTGTTGAATTATTTCCTAATCCCTTGTTTTTTTAAGAGATCTTTTCTTTCATGATCACTAGCTGCAATCCTGTCTTCAAGGTCTGAGTGTCTATCTTAAATTTCATGTATGCTATTTTGCCAGCTTTTGATGGAATTTTTGATTTCCTGGATATCTCCTTGAATCTGTCTCATGTATTCTAATTGTTTTCTGTATTGTTCATTCAAAGTTTCGATCATTTTTCTATGCTCCTTCATTTTTTTTATCTATGTCTTCTTTGGTTAGACTCACCTATTCTTTCATTATGTTTATCATTTCTGTTTTTACCTGAGAGATTATTTCTGATCTGATTTCCTTTACAGCCTCCAGGAGTTGTTTCTTTACTTCTGTTGCTATCATTTCAGAAATTTCAGGTGTGTGGTTTCTAGTTTTATCCATATCTATGTCTTCTGTACTAGATCAGGATGGGCTGGAAGTTTGAGATTGCATTTTGTTATTTTGTTTTGTCATTTTTTTATGTTCCTCCAAACCAGTCAGATGCTAAGGCCTTGTTTCTTCCTGTGCCAACAGGCCATCTGGCAGCTGGCCTCACTGAGAGTTGCCAATGGCTGTAGGTCTCTGGGTGCGGACTCCAAATCCCTGGGCTCCAGAGATGGCTCCCAGCTGTGGGAGCACCACTGGGGGTGGACTCCCAGCCCCTGAGGGCCTCATCTAGGGTTCCCAGGTGACTGCAGAATGCTGGGTATGAACTCCCAGTCCCCATGGGTCTCACTGAGGTTTCCCAGATGATTGTGGGTTGCTAGATGCAGATTCCCATTCCCTGCAGGCTTCAGAGATGGATCCCAGGTTTTGGCAGGTTGTCAGGTGTAGCTTGCTAATCCCTAGGAGCCTCACCTAAGGTTCCTGGTTGTGGGTGGGTCACTGGGCATAGCTTCCCAAACCCTGCTGGCCTCACTGTGACTTCCCAGATGACTGTGATTCGTGGGTTCTTGGGTGCAGACTCCCAGTCCCTGTGGTTCCCAGGTGTGGGTGGGTCAGTGGGTACAGACTTCCAATCCTCACAGGCCTCAGCAAGGGTTGCTGGATGACTGTGGGTTGCTGGGTGCAGCTTCCAAGGCTCAGAACCTAACCTATGGTTCCTGGGTGTGGGTGGGTAACTGGGCACAGACTCCCAGTACCCGAGGACCTCAGAGATGGTTCTTGCCTGTGGATGGATCACCGGGTGTAGCCTCCCATTACCCAGGAGCCTCACCTCTCATGTATTTATTTTTCATCTGTGTGTCTTCTTTGAGGAAGTAACTGTTCAAATATTCCGCCCAATTTATAAAATTGAGTCTTTTTTTCATTAATGAGTTTTTAAAAAAAATTGTGGTACCCACATATGTAAACATCATGTTTCCCTAGTATAAGAAACTGAAAAAGAGCTGGGTGTGGTGCCACATGCCTTTAATCCCAGCACTTGGGGGGCTGAAGTAGGAGGAGTGTTGTGAGTTTGAGACTGGCCTGTGCAACAATGTGAGAAAGCCCAGCCTAAACTACATAGTGCGATCCTGTCTTGAAAAAAACAGAGCCAGGAGTTTGGCTCACTGGGTCACTTACCTGCCAGGCAGGCACAAGGTTGTGAGTTCAAGCCCCAGTACTGAAAAAAAAAAAAAGAAAAGAAACTGAAAAAGTAAATAAGACCCAAAATCTATAGTAGATATTGTGAAAGGGAAAGAAACAGCTCAAAAGTAAAGAATGACTGGGATCAGTGAAAGGCTAAAAGAAGGAAGGGAAGAGAAGAAATATATACACATATGTATACAAAATACAGCTAAGATTATTGTACTACAGATTTCTCTTAGTTCATTGAAAGAGAGCAGTTTGTGCTTATATTGTTTGTTCAATTATGCATGTGTATATCTTATAATCTGCACAATTAGTTTGAAGATAATACACAATATATTAACCATTGTCAATTTCCTATTATCTTGTTTGTGAAATTCTGTATCTTTGATTTTATTGGTTTTTTCTCTTAAAAAAAAGAAAATAAAATTGTGGTAATATATACATAATTTAAAATTTCCCATCTTAATCATTTTTACATGTACCATTCACTGACATTAAGCACTTTTATATTTTGCTACCATTACCATAATCCATATACAAACCTCTATTTGTTGTTGTACTAAAATATTATGCCTATTAAACAATACCTTTCATTTCTTCTTCATGTCACCATTCTAACTTCTACCTTTATGAATTTGACTAGTTTAAATACATAGTGGAATTATACAATATTTATCTTTTTATGACTGGCTTATTTCATTTAGCATATTATCTTCAAGTTTTATTTCCTTTGTAGCATGTGTGAGAATTCTTTCCTTTTAAATGTTGAACACATAGATTATCTATACCAATAATTATGTCTAATATCTAGAATATATAAAGAACTCAGAAGAATCAGGCCCCCCAAAATTTAAAGACTTAATTCAAAATGAGCATTTGAAATAAATAGACACTTCTCAGATGAAGAAATACAAACAGCAAATATACATGAAAATAAGTGAAAAATACATGAAAAATATCACTGGTTATTATGGTTTGTATCTAGATGTTTCCCCAAAACCTCCTGCAGTCATAGGAGGGACTCTATTGAGATTTCTGGATCTAGGGTGTCTGATGCTAGGGTCAAGGATGTGATGCTGGGATTGATTCAAGATACAATGCTTAAGGATTAAGGTTTCCCCGCACTGGGTGTGAGTGCTAGCTGCCCTACACATGGGTAGCCTGGATAGGATATGATGGACACAAAGAAGGTTGTCACTTGCTGCTTCACTGCTGTTTTGCTGCTTTGCTACCTGCCGTGAACTGTTTCCCTCTTCAGTGTCCCTCTGCTATGCTACGCTGCTTTGGAGCCGACTACGAACTGAAACCTCTACAGACTGAGCTAAATAAAATCAGCCTTTTCTCCCTTAACTTTGGGGCCTAGGTATTTTGTTTCATCTCTTTTGTTGGCAGGAATGTCAATTGGTACAACCACTATGGAAACAAGTGTGGAGATTACTCAAAAACTAAAACTAGGGGTTTCATTTCACATAGTTTTTCCCCTACTAAGTATCATCCCCCAAGAATTAAAAACCTCTTTAATAAATGGTGCTGGGAAAACTGGTTTTCCACATGTCAATAATTAAACCTAGACCCATATCTTTCACTGTGAACTAAACCAAAATAAAAGTATATCAAAAGTCTAAATATTAAAACAGATACACTTAAACTCTTAGAAAACAGAATAGGTAGACATAGATGGAGACAAAGACTTTATGAATAAAACTCTGATAGCACAGGAAATACTACAAAGATTCAACAACTGGGATTTTATCATATTAAAAGCCATTTGCACAGCAAAAGAAACCACCAACAAAACAGATGTTCAAAAGCATTAGCCTTTAAAGAATGATCACAGTAAGGTACTGCTGTATAAATGTGAAAAGCTAAAATAAGAAAGATTGACCATACTGAATATGGGCAAGTATGTGGAAGTTCTAGTCTGGTATTCCTCAATTAACAACCTACCTGTTTAATGAATTTTCAGGTTTATGACCCACCACTTGGACTTATGGCCTGTCTTTTTGTTTGTACAGCTCTATATATCTTGTTGATAGGGCCTCAAAGCCTTTTTTTTAAACAGTATACCTTGTTTATAAAGTGTGTAATTTTTGCTGATTTACAGTATAGTGCAGTACTGTAGTTTTATGTTCTGTTATATTTTATAACACTACATGTAAGAAGCCGGGCATGGTGGCGCACGCCTTTAATCCCAGCACTCGGGAGGCTGAGGCAGGAGGATCATTGTGAGTTCAAGACCAGCCTGGGCTACAAAGTGAGTTCAAGGCCAGCCTGAACTGCATAGTGAGACCCTGTCTCAAAAAATAGGACTGGGGATTTAGCTCAGTAGCCTAAGCACATGCCTCTCCCTCAGTTACCCTTGCTCCTTGTAACACAATGTCACTCTTCACTATTGTGAGTTTGAGTTTTTCAGATTTCACATATAAGTGATGCTATGGTTTAGATAAACAACTCCCAAAATATCACCTTTCAGGGAAAGCCCTCAAGTGACCTAACTTCTGCCCACTAACGGTTCCATCACCTTCCATAGCACAATGGGCTAGGGACTAAGCCTTAGTACAAAAGCCTTTGTGAGACACATCCAAAGCACTGCATCACTTATACATACAATCTAAAATAACACAACTAGAGACATGAAAATGAAATAATAATCTCTCTTGAGGACATAGTAATCTTAAATATTCTCGTACCCAATAACAAACTTTCAAATAGACATGAAGAAAAAATATAGAATTGCAAGAAATAATCCCTTTATCCACAATTAGAATCAAAGATTTCCATGGCCCTTTCTCAATACTTACTGTTGAAAATACAATTTTTTTAAATTTTTTTTTGCAGCACCAGGGATTCTCAATACTTAATGTAAGTAAAGACAAAGTCAATAAAAATATAGAAGATTTGAATAATGCTACCAACCAGCATAACCTATCTATGTTTACAAAACCCTCAAGCTAGAAACAGCAGAACACATATTCTTTCAAAAACATACACAGTATATACACCAAGATACATCATTTTCCAGATGTTAAACAAACTGCTAATTTTTAAATGACCCAAATCATAAAGGTGTATATTAGGATTTATGTCTTATGTCCCTTCAAAACTTCATGCACTCAGAGGTGGAGCTGTTGGTAGATAATTGGATTAAGGGAACTTTATAGCTGACTGGGTTTTAGGAGGTACACTCTGGTGGGAAGAGGTGGGTCACTGGTAGGACGTATCTCACTCCCTGGATCTTCCCTTCTCTTTCTGCTTCTCAGTTGCCATGAGATGAGCAACTTTCCTCCACTTGGACCCTATTACTATATGGGGTTTTTATGGATTAACACTTCTGAAACATAAATAAAAATAAACCTATGCTCCTTTAAGTTGCAGGTGTTGAGTATTGTGTCCCCATCAATGAGAAAGTGACTAAGACAGATTTTAGTACCAGGAGTGGGGTTGTTGCTGTGATTACCTGATGATGTGGTTTAGAAGACTTTGGAAATGGTTCACAGAAGGAGTTTGGAAAGGTTTGGAGATGCAGGATAGAAAATTCCTAAATTACTATAATCTGAGCTTGATGTGAAATTCTGACTGGAGCTGCAAAGAGCAGAATGCTGATAAAAAGGCAGATGGTAAAGACAAGGCTCAGGAAGTTTCAGTTGGGAACAAAAATTCTATTGATAGCTGGGTTAGTGACCATCTATGTTGTGCTCTAGGAGAAAATTTGTCTATATTTTGCTCATGGCCTGAAAGTTTGCAGGAGACTGAGATTAAGGGCAGCAGACTAATTTATCTGGTAGAGGAAATTTCAAGGCAGCCCAATGTTGAGGCTGTGGTATGGGTCCTATTGGGAGATTATATTCAGGTTTATGTTGAAAATCAGGAGCAAAAAAAATACTATAAAAATTTTCACTTCTGCCAAAAAGGAAACATCTATAAAGCTGGAGCAGAGTAGAACTTGGTTGTTGAAAATATTAGCATTGAAAAGAAGTCAACTATTTTGTATTAGAACTATAAGAAGGATGCCTGAGGGCATTTGGGGAATTTGTAAGATTTTACCATTCACAGGTCCACAGGTCCATAGGAAAAATTCTTTGTTTTGAGATGAGAACCTCAGAGCATCCTGCTTGAAAAGGAAACAGGTCACTTAAGAAATTGGTTTGTTGGGATTTAGTTCACAGTGCTCAGCTATCTAGGCACTCAGAGTCACATTCAAGGAGGCCTAGTTATTGCTTGAACTGATGGCTGACCTTGGCATCATCTACATGTTGCTAATTTTATGGCATATAGAATACAATAGTTGTGGGAACCACTATTGTACCCTAGCAATGAGAAAATGACTAAGATAGTATACCTTATGGCCATGGTGGAACTAAATTAAAAATGAGTAACTAAAAGAAATTTGGGAATCTCCATAAAACTGGAAACTAAATAGCACTTATAAATAACTATGGGACAAAAAAATTAAAGTCAAAATTAAAAAGTATTTTGAACTGAATGTAAATGAATTCACATCATAATAATAAATTGTGTGAGATGCTCCTGTGGTAAGCTAAAAAAATGCCCCCAATATGTCCACCTTCTTAATATATGAACTTGTGAATGTTGCCTTACTTAGCAAAAAGAATTTTGTAGATATAATTAAAGAATCTTGAAGTAAAAAGAGTCTCCTGAATTAGAGTGGGCCCAGTATAATCACAACCGTCATTATAACAAGAACCTAGGAGTCAGAAAGGAGGGCAATGTCATGACAGAAGCAGAGAGTGCAATGGCACACTTTGAAGATGAAGAAGTTATACATTAGGGAATTCAGGAAGCCCTAGATGCTGAAAAATACCAGGCAGCAGACTCTGAAGCTAAAAGGGCAAGGCAACAGACTCTGAAGTCTCAAGGACTGCAGATACAACATCTTAATTTTAATCCAGAAAAATCTGATTTTCACTTCCAACCTCCAAATTTTTGAGAACATGTCTACTTTTGAAAACATATTTAATTTGTGGAATTTTTTTTTACAAAACAGTAGGAAACTAGTACAGTAGTACAGCCTTCAAGTTTGTGGGGGAGGTTATATTTGCAGCACTACATATATCATCTTTTCATCATAAACAAGGGAAAGAAGTAAATTAAATCCAAAGGAACAGAAGAAATAATAAGTATCAGAGCAGAAGTCAACAAAATAGAAACAAAAACAATAGGGAAACTAAAAACTAGTTTTTGAAATTAATAAAATTGGTAAAACTCCAACCACACTGATAAGGAAGGTAAAAAGAAGCTGTATAACTATAGATATTTTAAAAATAATGAAATACAAAAAATTCTGTCAATAAATTCAACAACCTGGATGATACAATGGAAAAATTCCACAAATTACCAAACACACTCAACAAGAAGTAGAAAATTGAGTAGCCCTGTATCTATTAAAGAAATTGAATTTGTAGTTAAATACCACTCCTCAAAAAACTTGAGGTCTTTACCAAATTAAGCAAATATTTAAGGAAGATAATAATATAAATTTTATGCACAATTTTGCAAAATATTAAAGAGAATGGAATACTTCCTAACTATAAAACCAGCGTGACTCTGATACCAAAACTGACAGATATTATAAGAAAACTACAGTCTAGTAATACCTATCATGAACATACATGCAAAAATTCCAAAGATAATTTTAAGCACATTTTATTCCATGGCATATAAAAATGATATTACATCATAATCACATGAATGCAAACTGTTTCAACACTTAGATATTATCCAACTAATTTGTCATGGAGGTTGTTTGTATGTTTTTAGTTAAAAACTAAAACAACAAAAATTATTTCATAGAGGCAGAAATTGACAAAATCCATCATCAATTCTTTTTATTTTATTTTTGATCAACATATAATGATTATGTATATTTACTGGGTACAAAATGACATTTGTGAATATGTGTATGTTGTATAATTATTGATCTGGGATCATTAGCATATCTTATCACCCTAAACACATACACTTTCTTTATTGTGAGATCTGGGTAGACATTTTGAAATACACATTCCATTATTCTTAGCTTTAGTCACTCTGCTTTGCAAATGAAACATCAAAATTTATTGCTGTATAACTCTATAATATTGAACCTGTTAATCAACCTCTCCCCATCCTTCCCTCTGCTTACCATTTTCAGCTTCAACTCTCAACTTGTGCAAGATGAGCATTTTTAAAATTTCACATGAGTAAGATCATGTGGCATTTGTCTTTCAATGCCTCGCTTTTTTAACTTAACATAATGCCACAAACCACAGGACTTCACACTTGTTAAATGGCTGACCATCATAAATTCTTGATTTAAGAAAAAACTCTCAGTAATCCAAAACTACAAAGAATTTTCTCAACTTGCATCTATGAAAAACTATGGCATTCTATTTAGTGGTAAAAGACATCTATAAACTTGTACAGATTCAGAAGCAGAACAAGGATGCGTTCTCTCTCTTTCTCTCTCTCTTTTTTTTTTTTTTTTTTTTCAGCACCGGGAATGGGACACACAGTTTCTTGCCTGCCAGACAGGTGCTTAAGCTATTGAACCAAAATGCCATCCCTAGCTTTTTGAGGCAGGGTCGCGCTATGTAGCTCAGGCCTGCCTTGCGCTTGTGTTTTAGCCCAAGCTGGCCTCAAACTCACAATGCTCCTTTTACCTCAGCCTCCTGAGTGTTGGGATCAAAGGCATGTGCCACCACGCCCGGCTCAAGAATGTGTTCTTTTGCCACTTCTATTCCATATTACACCAAAAGATCTATTCAGAGAAATATCGTAAAAATACATGTCATCGATATTAGAAACAAGGAAATAAAGCTGCCTTGATTTACAAAGACATGACTTTTAAAAATTAATTTTATTGGTATACTTTTGATATATATAATGATCACATTCATCATAGGGAGTTTGAATCTGTACATAATATATCTTGATTCTTCTTTTCCCCATTCCCCTCACCTCTCTTAAACCCTTCTTCTCCTCCTTATTTACAAGTTTGTTTCCATTTTTTTCTTCTATTCTTTTTTTTTTAATTTTATTTTAAAGATAGTAAAATATAACAGAATGTAACAAATAAAGTCAATCAAAACAAAGCAGTAGGAGTGGTACAGAACTTCGAAGACCAATAATATGAGTACAATAGCTACTATAACATACCTTGCTATCTTCAAATTAGCTGACCATTCCAA
Source organism: Dasyprocta punctata (assembly GCA_004363535.1). Classification (NCBI taxonomy): domain Eukaryota; kingdom Metazoa; phylum Chordata; class Mammalia; order Rodentia; family Dasyproctidae; genus Dasyprocta; species Dasyprocta punctata. Next base: position 28 of record RJWM01031910.1, on the reverse strand, counting down.
CAGGTGTAGTAGGATTGAACCAAAAACA
>RJWM01031909.1:0-21882 GCA_004363535.1 Dasyprocta punctata | reverse complement strand
TTTTTTTTTTTTTTTTTTTTTTTTTTTTTGAGGCAGGGTTGCACTATGTAGTTCAGGCCGGCCTTGCTCGTGTTGTAGCCCAAGCTGGTCTCGAACTCACAATGCTCCTCCTACCTCAGCCTCCCAAGTGCTGTGTTATTGATGTTTAAAAAAATCTTTGTATTTTGGATACAAGATCTTCCTAAAGCATGTGCTTTGCCAGTATTTTTTCCCAGTTTGTGTCTTGTCTTTTTTTTTTTTTTAGAACAGAAGATTTTAGCGTATCACCTTATAAGCTTCTTTTTTAATGGGCCGTGCATGCTTCAGGTATCTATAATCACCACCAAACTCAGGGTCTACAGATTTTTCTTCTATGCTTTCTTCTGGAAGTTTATTGGTTTTGCGTGCTATATTAAGCTCTATGCTGTAGTTTGAATTAATTTTTGTGAAAACTTTAAAGAGTGTAACCTGGCCTGGCCTGGCCTCCCCTCTGCTTCTGTTAATGAATGTCTAGTTATTTCATCACTTTTGTGTAAAAATCCTTTTGTCTGTCCATACAGTCTGTGTTATTTTTGTCAGTATTTGCTAATAGCTTATTGGAGTTTTATTGGGGTGGAATTTGTTAGAACAAAATGACATCTTACCAGTATTTAGTTTTGTAATTCATTAACATGTAATGATGTTGATTTTATTTAAATCTTCTTTTATTAGATCCTATGCATATTTTTATATGTTAGACTAAAGTGTATAATTTTGGTGCTATTGAAAAACTTTTTAAAAAATTCTATTTCCAGTTATTTGTTACTGGCATATATTACAGCAGTTGACTATTATATATAACCTTTCCTTTTTGTCCTTACCATGCTCAGGTATTATTCCCAGGAGATTTTTTGTAAATTCTTAGAAATTTTTTATACAGCAGAATATGTCATCTACAAATACAGGTTTATTTTTTCCTGTCCAGTAATCTTTAATATATTTCTGTATAGTAAATATTTCTCTTCCTTTCTCCTCTCCTTCCTTCCTTCAACATGGTCCCACTATGTTGCCCAGGCTGGTCTCAAACTCTTAGACTCGCTTGATCCTCCAAGCAGCCAGGGTTACAGAGGAACACCATCATGCCCAGCTCTCAATACATTTTTTTCTCTCTCAAAGGATATATCTTTCTTCTGTTCATAAATATTGGTATAAAAGAAAGATAAGACATGGTATTTACCTGCAAGAAGATTCCAGGCTAGTGAGGTAGCAAGTAAATGAATGACAATCCTGATTCAACATAACAAACACTATGATTATCTTAAGATACACAAAAAGCAGTGATGCAAACCTTTTAGAGCTTTCAGTGATACAAACAGCCCACTGGAGCATGCGTGCCACAGGTTTGCCAACACTGGCATGAAGAACAGGAATCGTTTTATTGCTTTATTTTGTGACTTTTCACCTCTCTTCAAAAGACCCCTTCTCTGCTTGCCTTTTCCGTCAACCACATTATCCTTTTTTTAGGGCCTTTCCCCTTAGGAAATAGATTTCTCTTTTGGCCACTAATTTATTAGAAAAAGCTCAACATATCATTCAGAACCCATCTTTTTGATAGGATAGTTAAGCCTTTGTTCTTTCACTTTGCATACACACTTGCCATCTCTTGTATGATAGCTAAAATGCTCTCCATCAGTACTCTCTGCATGGTGACTTTCTGAGTAGGATGAGATGACTTTAGCAGTGATTTAATTTGAGGAGTCTATGTCATTCAAGTCACTCTGTGTAGCAGACAGTTTAATATGTAGATCTGAATTCCAGTGAAGAACTCTAGCTCTTAGGGAATCAGTGCTTTTTGCATTTATTAGTTGTTAAAATCAAGAGTTTAGCCAGGTGTGGTGGCGTAGGTCTTTAATCCCAGCACTCGGGAGGCTGAGGCAGGTGGAGCGTTGTGAGTTCGAGGCCGGCTTGGGTTACAAGGCAAGCACAGGGCCAGCCTGAGCTCAAAAAACTAGGGCCGGGAGTTCGGCTCAGTGGCTTAAGTACCTGTAGGGCAGGCGCAAGGCTGTGAGTTCGATCCCTGGTGCCGCAAAAAAATAAATAAATAAATAAAAATAAAATCAAGAGCTTAAGAGGGGATTACTCAGAAAGTTGTAGAGGAATGCCTGTGTGACTTTTTTTGCCTGAACGTTGTAGCCTTTCATGATATCCTCCAGGCTTCAGTTGGGCCAGTGTTCCCTGTGAGCTCCCGTGCTATACTGTTTCAGCTCTTTGAGAATATTTATCTCACTGTATGTATCTTTTTTAACTTTCCTGATTGAATTATACATTTCTCAAGGACAAAGACTGCATCTTAGTACTCTGACTGGCACCTAGTATTTATTATAAAAATATTGAATTGGTAAATATTTAGTGAATTTACAAATATATGTATACAACTGCTTTATAATAGGTTTTACCTTTCATTTCTTACTGTTTTGAGTAGTGCTTCAGAAGTATCACCAACACAGAATATAGGGGTTGAGCATTCTGAATCTGAAATTTGAAATGCCCCAAAATCTGAAATTTTTTGAGCATTTACATGGCACCAGAAGTGGAAAATTCCACACTTCCCCTCATTTGGTGGGCTGTAGTAAAAATGCAGATGCACTAAAAGTATTTTATAAAATTACCTTCAGTCTGTGTATATAAGGAAAATAAATAATAAATGCATTTTGACTTGGGTCCCCTCTCTAAGCTATCTCATTATATATATGCAAATGTTCCAGAATGTGAACAAATCTGAAACAATTCTGGTCCTAAGTATTTCGAATAAAGAATACTCAACCTGTATTTACATTTAAAAGTGTGGTGGCACATGCTGGGAATCCCAGTGGGAGGATGAGGCAGGAGGATACAATGTTTGAGGCCAGCCTGATTAATTTAGCAAGATACTGTCTCAAAAAAAAAAAAAAAAGGTAGAAAGAAATGAAAAGCTGATATAGCTTTGTAAGCATCCCTGAGTTTGATCTCCAGTGCTTTAAAAAAAAAAAAAAAAAAAAAGTACCTACTGACATGTGAACAATTCTTTAGTAATGCTTAAGTCAGGCATGCTACATTTTTGAGTTGGGGTGAAAGAGATTGTTTTTTGCTATCCTGAGCATTCTACACCCCAGAATTTTGTTTGTATTGGGAATTTGAATAATATAAACTGAATGTTAAAATGTTAAATGTTTCAAGAAGTCTTTTTAAAAAATTGTGTATTTTCTATTGATTTCTTAACATTTAATATTTCTAAATTTATGCAAGTAATATTTCTTCTGCTAAATGTATATTAAAGTTTGTGTTTGCTCTTAGCATCATAAAGGAGTAGAAAAGGAATGAGAAACGAGAAAATGAAAAAAAGATACTCTTCAGGACAAATTAGCTATTAAATACATTTATGCTAAGAGCATGAGATAATAGTCATAAATCTTTTTACATAAAAGCAGTTTACATAGTAATTATCAAGTGCTTTGAATATCTTATTTCCTTTGTAGTCTTTTATCCCTTTTGTGGAATCAACACATGGTACAGCTATTATTTGCAAGTCATCATGGAAATTATGAAATGTAAACCACATCTATTGTTCTTATGAAGCATAAACACCAATTTTATAAAATATAACTGTTTTTGTAAAAATATAGCATTAAAGTTGTTATATATTTTAAATTATCAGTTTAAAAATTGTCAGTCATCTGAAAGTTATTGATAGTATGTAAGTAAATATATTATAGCAAATACCCAGTTAATGCAATTTTAACATTTTGTCTTTGGTGCCCTCTTGTGGAGATTTTATAAACTGTTTGTAAAAACAATACTTTTTAGAAGTGTTACTTTTATTCTAAAATATTTTATAAACTGCTTTTTATTTTGTTACTCCTTTGACATACTTTGGGCTGTGAGATAAAAAGTAAAAGTCATGGCTAAAGTTGCTTTCACCTTTTAATTTACTTTGTTGTACATCAGTATTGTGCTCAGGGGATGAAGGATAATCTTTTGTTTGAAAACTTTTTGTATAATGCCAAAAACTTGTGCAGTCTTGCATCATGGAGCCTCTGAAGTCCTGCCCACATGCCTTCTTACCATTTAGGCTTGTTGTACTGATGAATAAGTCTTTTATGACTTTTAAAGATATTGAAAGCTTTGATGTAATTTTATAACATGCCTGTGAACATGCAGAAAGTTAAGATCCATGAAATTTCTGTTTGTTTAGTACAGGTATGTCAAACACTGCAACTGTGTAAGGTGTTATGCTGGTTTTCCAGTGAAACAGAAGAACCACCTACTTACAATAATGGGAAGAAGGTTTATTCTTTGTGTAGCTATTACCAATCTTAGTAATTTTAAGTGGCTGACTACTGATTCTTGTCACATGTGGAAGGGGTACTTAATGGCATCTATCTGAAGAAGAATATTTTTGTTTTCTCAATAATTCTTAGTTTGGTTAGGTTGAATATGGTACCAATGAGACTAGCTTTAACCAGCTGATCCTACTGTAGGCCATTTCCATTGTACAGAAACAGACACATCTTTGTAAACTGTGACAGGGAAAATGAAATAAAGTGCTCTCCTTCACCTTATTGGGAAGTGAGATTTGACTGTAATGTCCTGTTGGATCACATTAATGGTTTCACCTTGCTATTAAAATAGCTCTTCCATGATTTGAAACATTTAAGCAAATGTATAACAGTACCCTTTGATTTCTGCCTTTTGTAACACAAGTCATGATTAACCTTTATTTACTGACACAGGGTTAGTATGTTAGCATCATGCAGTCATGAACCTCCAAATTTAATTATGCGTAGGGAGTGGAATGAAAGATTCCTGCCACAGTTTTCCCCAGTTTTATGCACATCTCCTTTAAGTTTCACTGCATATGTCTTGTTGATTTGTTAGTTAATTCTTTTAATTGTCTTTCACTATAAATTAAGTTTTGATTTCTTTATCATGTGCTGAAGTGCCAAAGGCCTTTAAAAATCACTTGATTATAACTAATGGGTGCTATTTTGTTTTGTCTTCATGTATTCAGACTTCAGTCTTACACAAATTTCTCATTAGACTCAGTTGTGTTGTATTAGGTTCACAATATTGGAGATATTTTTGATCCATGATATTTCCCTGGCAGAAAGTTTGTAGGATATAGTGATTTTTCTTTCATGATTTCTTTCAGATTCAACTTTGTCATTTAAATTAACCTGAAATCTGGACATTAGTAATAACTCCCCCTTTCCAGTCTGTTTCTTCAGTATTGTTTTCTCTAATTCATCCTCTAGTTTCCAAGCTTCCTGTCTCTCCTTTGCCAAGCAGCTAATTCAGGCTCTCCATATTTAAAGCATTTCATAAACTGTAGGCTGTCACTTAATGTTGTCAAGTCACTTATTGCTTTTCATTTAAACCAGAGTATTTCTGCTTTTGTGCTTGTTTTTCCAATCTAGAATTCTGCTGTCTACTGTTCTAAGTTTTATTTTGTGACCCACCTAAGGAGACTAACTTAATTCTAAAAGGAAGTGCATTTTTTTTTTTTTTTTGCGGCATGGGGGATTGAACTCACAACCTCTCGCCTGTCAGATAGGCGCTTAAGTCACTGAGCCAAACTCCCAGCCCTAAGGAAGTGCATCTTAATTGTTTCTTATTTCTGACTATTCTTAGGAAATGTGTATTCATGTATTTATCTTTGAGACCATGAGCTTTTGTTTAGCTGGATTTTATCTCAGAAGGTGATGTGGGTTCTGGTGTGAGGGTTTAGTAGGAATAAACTTCAGAAGCTGGATTTGTACTTTTTTTTTCTAGCAAGCATTGGGGGTGCTACTACACCGAGATTATATTAGGTTAATTTCTTTGTGTTAGGTTCCCTCAGATCAAGTGGAAAATATGAAATTGAAAGCCACATGTGTGGTTGTAAATTCTAAAAGGAGGTTTCCCAGCCCCCACCCTTTGCTCAGATGAATCTTGTCATGTCCTTTGCCCATGGGTGGATTTTTGCTCATTTACCCTTTTACCAAGGATGTTGGACCTTCAGGATTCCCAGCCGTGTGTAAGGGTTGATTCTCTTTGGAGAAAATAAATGATTTCTGTTTTCTGCTTTATCAAAACACAAACCTCATTTAACCACCAATCTCCCAACCCCATCATTACATGTCTTTAGGGCAGCTGTAAGGTCACTTTTAACTTGTTATTACACCCATGTCTGTTTTGGGCAGTTGGAGATTTCCCTCACTGGCTTGAAAGCTTGGCTATGCATTTATATAGGGTCTCTACATTTATTGTTTGCTGTTTCATTAGCACCTTTTTTTTTTTTTTTTTTTTTTTTTTTTTTTTTTTTTTTTTTTTTTTTTTTTTTTTTTTTTTTTTTTTTTTTTTTTTTGGGTATCAGAAATCAAACTCAGGACCTTGCGCTTGCCAGGCAGTCGCTTGTACCACTGAGTTACCTTCCCAGTTCTCATTAGCACTTTTAAAAGGTGTTAAAGATATCTGGACCTCTGTAACATGGTAACTTTTTATATGATTTGTTCACTTACATCTTACACATTAATTTTTTTCTGAATTTTTTTCACGCTGTAGAATATGTATTCATTAGCATTGTCCAATTGAAACCATTGTGATGACTCCTCTTATACTAATACTGAACTGTTATGTGATTGCATTTGCAATAGAGATATTTTATATCACTTAAAAAATAAAATGATTAGAATATTTTTCAGGAAGGACATCTATTTAAGGATGAGTCTAGCTGTCTTATTAATGTTGCAGATGGCAAATACTTTCTAAAATGCTTGTGTAGAAAGCCTTACAGTCTTCAAATATTTACTGAATATTTAAAAACTCCTTTAACATAGTAGATGTGGCAAACATAAAGATACTTTATGCAAGGTCTGAATCCTTCTCAGATTTGTAGCGTAAATCTGTCTTAGCTACGGAGTAGGATTTCCTAATAATGTTTTCAAATATTTGTATTCCATGTGGATTTTATGATTCATAAGCTGGATTATCATCAGTACTGTGTTTTGCATTCCTGGCACATGATGACCACTGATTGAAAATGCTATTGTATTCCTTACTGGAATTGGCTGCTTTTTGCAGTGGGGAAGCATCTGTTCTGCAGACCTTTTTCTCTAAAGCATCAACATGTTTATCTTCTGTTTTTCTTCACTGAGGAATAGCAGACTATATATATATATATATATATATATATATATATATATGGCATACTTTTGGAAAAACATAACTATTCTGTTACAAAAATATAAAAAGTATCAAATGAAAATTTAAACAGGGTAAGTTCACAGTTAATGATTTTAAAAAGCAAAAACTGTTGCTGGGTTGTTTTCAGCACCACCAAATTATTACTGTTTGAGCGTTGTAATGTCATAGAATTTAGTTCTCATTCCACTTGTACTTCATTAATTACTCTTTAGGTGCCACCCTCTCATTAGTGAATTGAGTGTACAGTACATGCTATTTTTATCACTATTTTTTGCTATTTGTAATTAGATTAGCATCCTTTAGCAAACTAAATGTATACATAAAAATAAAATGGATCAAGAGCCATCCCTCCAAACTTGATCAGTGTTTTTCTGGTTGTATAGATTGTCTAAGATAATTGTGCAGATTTGGAGTTGCAAACTTCATTATTTCTTTGTAGATTCAACTCCAGAGTAGATAGCAGACAATCAGATTTTACGTTTCCAGTGGTCACAGCATTGAATCTTACAAGGACAAAAAGACAGTTGGCTCATGCATATAAAAATAGATCAAGTGTTTTGGTAATAAAATGGTTGAACCATAATAAAATACTAAAGTAGTACTTTTCAAAAAGAAACTAACAGACAGTGTTTTCCTGTGTGTTTGGTGGAATCCAGTAGAAAGAATAAATTTTTTTTTATTTAAGAGAAAATGGAAGCAGAGAAGAGAAACAAAAAGCAAAAGAGACAAACAAACAACAACAAATCCAATACGATAACATTATAGGTTTACAAAATGAGATGATTGGAATTTGACAGTGGTTGTAATATTGCATATTGTTACCTTCAAAGGGGTTGTTCAGTTTAACAGATATAGACATGTAGAATTGATCTACTCATATGAGTATTAACTGTTCTTTTTCAATAACTAATGCATTTAGTAATATAGTCATTTAAACTATCTTATGTATACCTATTTATAAATTTAGGTCTTTTTCCTTTTCCCTTCCTTTTTTCCTCCTTTCCCCTTAGAATACCTCTTGTTGTCTTTAAAATAACTGCCCATATCATCAGGCCTAATGTAATGAAACAAAATAGTTCAGAATAACACCAGTAAAAAATAAAACAATGGTCACGGAAAAGAGAAACAAAAAGCAAAAGGGACCAACAAACAACAACAACTAATCTGATACTGTAACATTATAGGTTTACAAAATGAGATGATTGGAATTTGACAGTGGTTGCAACATTGTATATCATTATCTTCAAGGGGGTTGCTCAGATTGACAGATATAGACATGTAAAACTGATCTAATCATATGAGTATCAAATCTTGGTATTTTAATAATTAGCTGTTTGACAATGTGGAAATCAGACATTTATATGTATGTCATCTTCTTCATCTCAACAAAATGAAACAAGCTCTAGCATGCCTGTTGCATGCATTAAATCAGACTTGAAAAATACTGTAGATAATTTAAAAGTCTTTCATAATTGGAGGTTAGATCTTGATCTTCATCATCAGATAGATCTAGTTGGAATCATTACTTCTCAACTTACTTGTAACATGACCTTGGAACAAATTTTTAAATCTAATTGAACTTCAGGTTCATCATTTGTACAAAAAAAATAATAATGGGAGGATTAAGTGGGAGTAACCTTTAAAAACATCTTTATACAGGGCATTTAACTCTTTGATTGTAACTGTCTTTATCATTATTAAATGAATGACCAACCAATTAACCAGTTAGTAGTAGTATTTCTTTTCCCAGAGTTTTTTCAGTAGCTGTTCTATATTTATAAAAATAATATAGTTTGAGTAAAATTGTATTGCTAAAACCTCACATAACACTAACCTTAGATCTGAGCTTTGGTAATATATTAAAATGAATTTAACATTTTTTTTAACTTTTTTTTTTAGGAACAGAAATATTTATTGAGAGAAAGAAAGCTTCTGTCAGAGAGAGACAGAAGGGGTCCCAAGTGGGTTGCCCAAGATTCTGTCTTTTCTAGTGACTTTTATAGAGTAAAACCATGATAGGGAAAACTGGGAGCTCACAAGGCAGATGGGCTCGAGGTGGTACAGAATTGTGGTCAACCAATAAGATTAATTGTTTAGGTAAAATTGACCAAATCAAGGACAAATGGTGAAGCGAATCACGTAGTAAGCGAGCATTCTTACGGATCAGGGGTTTGGGATGGTAATTCCTGGCTTCTCAAGATGATCCGTACCTAATCCCTAATGCTTATACTTAGGGTGTGGTTGCATTTGTTTTGCCTTCTGTCTTGAGATCTGGCCCACAGCAAGAGGTGTATATCTCTTCCAAGGTCACAAGATATCTGGTCCTCTGTACCAGTTCCTTCGAGGGCCTAGCCCTGTCTGACTGCCTATAATATTTCTAACTCAGTTGCCTGTAACATTTCCCCCCTCTGAAGAGGTAACCCAAACTGCCATAAAAGGTAATGGGTGATGACCAATCTGGCTTCTTCAGGCTGAAAGGGGTTGTAGTTGTTGAATGGCAGTCAGGGATACTCTGCAGAGGTCCTAACTAATGGCCCTCAGTAAATACCAGGCACATTCATCTTGGTAGGTGTACCGCTTTAAGTCTGAAGGAGACAAAACCAAAAGAAACAAATAAGTAAGGACCAAATAATGGAATCAACAGGATTATTATGTGTACAGTTAACAAAGATTTCCACCAAGAGGAGCTAGTAATGGCTTCACATTAAGGAGGAAAAGGATAAAGTCCAGGAAATTTTAGAATTTGACATGTCATTGATTTGCTATCCAATATCTTGAACAGCTATTAGGATATTAGCTGAAGGATCAGGAATATACATATAGTATTCAGTTTTACAATTGCACAAGTACCTACTTTAATTGGTGAAGTGAATAGTAAAAGGGCGATTAGTAACATTACTTATCTGAAGACTTTGTTTTTCTTGAATGAATTTAGCATTCATTTGGTAAATTATATAATAAGAGCAATACTTTGTACTAGATATCAGGAATTATTGTTAACAAATTCTGGTTACTCCTCCTCCTCTTACAGATTTTAGACTAATGGGGGATGTGTACAGACAATTGAAGCATGCTATGGTAAGTGTATGTTTGGCATTAGCACAAGGTGCCACAGGAATACAATGACACCTGATTTAGATGCAGAGTGTCTGAATTGAGAAAAGATATAAATATAGTTCTGATATAAAAAGAAGTTGCAATATAAAATACCCTCCCAAAATTTATGTGTGTGTGTTACAAATATGGTCTACTCATCCTTTAAAACTTAGAAACTAGAAGAGAGAGAAGCTTGGAGGCTCCAAACACAAAGTAGTAATAAGATGGAAATATTAATTACCTTGATTTTTATCAGTGCATATTTTATACATGTATTGAAATATCACTGTATCCCATATGTGTATATAGTTAATAAATTAAAAAAAAACTTTAAAAGACGTAAGGGGCACCCTCCTTTATGAGGCCTTCTTGTTATAGGCAAAATTAGAAGGTTTACTCTTAAGATTTTCATTGTACTAATACTTTTGCTGTAGCACTTAAGAGATTGTCTCATAATTTATTGTTCACTGATCAGGAGTTTTCTCCTAGACCTCAAGCTCCTACAAACAAAATGGAATAAACGGTGTCTTATTCCTCTTTTTATCTCCACTGCTTGGTCTGCTACTTGACTCATTAGAAATGTGTAATAAATTGCTCATTGAATGAATTAGTAAGTGAACACATAAATTGATTTAGCAAATAAATACTAAGCCAGATGGTTTAGCAGTGTGAATTTAAAAATTAAAAGAAATCTCTTGCCTTCCTCACACTTACATTCTAATGCTAGATAAAGACAAATATAAGCTATGAAGCATACAGAAGGATAAAAGAATAGAGAATGATGGAGGCTTCAGTTTAAATTGGTGATCAGAAAAAGACTCACCAAAGAGATGACATCTAAGTAGAGACCTCAGTTAAATTCCAGCCTGAGAGATCAGCCAATTTAAATTCCTAAAGAGAAACATGCTTAGAATGCTGAAGAAACAGGAGAAGAGGCCAGCATGACTGGAACTTGGTGAATAAGAAGAATGTGATGGGAGATGGGGTTGGCAGTTGTTACTGGGCCAGATCACATTTGGCCCTGATAAGGATTTTGGATTTTATTCTTACTATGATGGGAAGCCAAATACAGAGTTTGTCGCAAGAGAGTAAGGTGATGTGATTTGTCTTTTTCAAGGCTAAATCTGCCTGTTGTATCTGATACTAGAAGAAGGAAGAATAGAAATAGTGAAAATAGGAGGCTCTTTTAATAGTCCAGGTGAGAAGATGGTGGCCTGGACTAGCATCAACCAAATAATTTATATTGGAGCTGGTGACATAAGCAGTTAACATTGATAAATCTCCATTAATAACCATTCAAGCAGATAAAAATATAAATGTAAGATATATGTATTTTGTGGAATATTGGGCCAACAAATTTATTTATTTATTTATTTTTATTTTAAACAGAAGAAAAGTAAGAAATTAAAGTAAAACAATTTCACAACAAGCCAATAGGACAGTAACAATAATCAGCACATTGCATATTGTTATATTCATAGCAGTTGTTTAGGGTATAAGATATAAACATGAAACATTGTCCAGAAAATTATTAGCACAAAACTTTTTCCTCAATGAATCAAGAGAAACCAGCTATATGACTATCTTTTTTTGTTATGATTGCTCTATTATTTTCAAATAAACATTTCACATTAAAAATGAAATCTGAAGATGACCCCGTGGAAACTACTTCTCACTCAAAATTCTTTTTCTTTAACTATCTTAACTAATTTTTTATATACATAGATTTTCTTTCAGTTTGTCACGCAAGTGCAACAATGCGATGGTTACATATGTGTGACTTATTTAGTTCACTGAAAAGTATATTTTCAATGCTCCTCCATTTAAGAGGGAAAATGTCTAGTTTATCACTCTTTATAGCTGAGTAGTATTCCATTATATAGAAATACCACATCTTCTTTGTCCATTCATCAGTCGAGGGACATTTAGGTTGTTTCCAAGATCTAGCTATTGTGAACTGGGCAGCTATAAACATAGGTGCACATATATCACTGTGGTAGGATGTTTTTAGTTCTTTTGGGAAGGTACCCAGAAGGAGAATAGCTGGGTCAAATGGGACCTCCAATCATAGCTTTTTGAGGAATCTCCACACTGACTTCCACAGTGGTTGCACCAGCCTACATTCCCACCAAGAGTGGGGAAGGGTTCCTTTTTGTCCACAGCCCCTCCAGCGTTTGTTATTGGTTGACTTCTTAATACTAGCCATTCTTTCTTGGGTGAGGTAGAATCTCAGTATTACTTTCATTTGCATCTCTCAAATGACCAGCGCTGTTGAACATTTTTTCACGTATTTATTTGCTGTTTGTACTTCTTCATCTGAGAAATGTGTGTTCATCTCAGATGCCCATTTTTGGATTGGGTCTTTAAATCTTGGAGGACTGATTTTTTTTTTTTAAGCTCTTTGTAGGTTCTCGATAGTAATCCTTTATCTGAGGGACAGCTGTAAAACATTTTCTCCCAAATTGTGCGTAGTCTCTTCACACTGTTGGTGGTTTCTCTTGCTATGCAAAAGCTTTTCAGTAGAATGAGATCCCATTTGTTGATTCTTTGTGATAGTTTCTGTGCAGTCTGGCTTTTATTCATAAAGTCTTTTCCTACACCATTGTCTTCAAGAGTTTTACCTAGTCTATCTTTCAGCAGATTTAATGTTTCTATTGCAATGTTGAGATCTTTAATCCATTTAGATTTTAACTTAGTACATGGTGAAAGATATGGGTCCAGTCTTAATCTTCGGCATGTGGAAAGCCAGTTTGTCCAACACCATTTATTAAAAAGTATATCTTTCTTCCAGTGAATGTGTTTGGCACCTTTGTCAAAAATAAGATACCTTAGTGTGTCTGGAGTTGTTTCTGGATCTTCTAATCTATTCCATTGATCTTCAGGTCTGTTTTTTTGCCAGTACCATATGGTACTGGCAGAAAATTTGTTGGGCCAACAAATTTAAAAAACTTGTTTCTTATTTCCAGCTCTATTTTAAGTCATTGCGTGACCTTAGGGAGGTCTCTTAATTTCTGTGGGCCTCAGTTGTTGTTGTTGTTGTTATTGTTGTTGTTGTTTCAGATATAAAATGATTAGCTGAGTTCATTTCATTCCACCTATAAAGGTTCTTGATTTTATAATTCTGTGAAACAGTAAATACATGCCAAATACTTACTGTGTTTTAAATATAGAATGAAAAGTACTTTTGCAGATTCAGAAGTAGTACAAAACATTCTTTCCTATAATATGCTTACATTTATAGAGTTAAAATAAGTGCTCACAATATGGATCATAAATTTAAATGTAAGCATGAGTAATTAGACTGTAAATTCTATAGAAGTTTGGGAAAGAAGATAATGAATAAGGACTGGACTAGCCAAGGATGTAATAGATACTTGGTCAATAGAATTTAGTTGATGATTAGAGGGGAAATTTAGCCTGAATAGAGATGAAGACTAATGAGCATAGCATCATATGGGGTAATGATGAAAAAAGATTCAGTTACGGTCAACCTGTGTATAATGAAGGATATATGAACAATGGAAAAATTGAATTGGCAAGACAGAATGAAGTAAGAACATAGAGGACATTAAAATGTAGGCAGAAGTATTCACTAAAATTTAACGTAAGCAAGTACTAGGAGCCATTATAGATTCTTTAGTAGAAGAATATTGTGATACAAAGTATGCAAGGAAGATTAGTGTAGTATTGTGTACTTTGAGGAGAATGTGAAACCACCTTGTTTCAGATAGTGCAGATATTTTGGATAGGTTTCTCTTTTAATCAGAATAATATCAGTGGAAGAAACTAAAGTTCAGAAAGTTGGTTTAGCTAAAATGCTGATTCCTGGAGAATGATTTAAAAGGATTTGAACTAATGTCTGCCTGATTCTAGGAAATTCGGTTGGAGTCTTTGGTCAGGAGACATTAACCTGCAGAACCCCAGATATTAGAAAAGGAAGAATATACTCACTAGCAGTGGGAATGGAAGAGGTGAAGATGAAAGAGAATTTTTTCTGTAGTACTTTTGGCTGATTATGTATAGAGAGTGAAAGAGAGAATGAAAGTAAGATGTTGATGTGTTGCTCGTGGGAAGCTAGTGAAGATAATCATGCTTTGGGATGGTTGTCACTGGGAACCAAGGAGGAAGGACGAACTGGAGTGATAGATGGAATAATTTCTGATTTGAGAATGTTGAGTTTTGGATGGTGTTAAGCATTTAAGTGGTTAAGACAGATAGTTGAAAGCATGACAGTAAGAGGTCTTCTAAGAGGAAGGGCCATAAAGAAAAGTGAAAGACTTCAAGAAATAATACCTAAACTTATTGTGTAGGTTTAGGAAGAGGAAGGTGATCAAGTAGCCATCCAAATACTGTTACTTCAAATCACCTAAATTGCTGAGATGTCATTGATATTCCTGTTCTCTGTATTTTGTGTTTTGATCCATCAGAACTTGACTTTGTGTGTTTCTGTTGAAAGTGGAATACACACACACACACACACACACACACACTTCAGTACATGATCAGGTTTTACCAAACTGTTGATTCTTTGTTTTATCAAAAGGATTTGTTATTTTTATGACTATTCAAGTATAACTTTTAGTGAATGTTCTAAGGAGCATTTTCCATTTATACTTGTATTACTAATTTATACTTGTAATGTTTTGCCTGTGAAACATTTAAAAGCCAATGACCGAAATATTACAACAAAAGCACAGGCAAAGAAAAAAATAAGTAAATTTGGCTTCACTAAAATGAAAAACTTTTGTTCCTCAAAGGAAACTATCAACAGAGTAAAAAGACAGTGCATAGAATGGGAGAAAATATTTATAAATCATACATCTGATAAGAGATTAACATCCAGAATGTCTAATTCCAGAATACATGACAAGTGCACAGTGACCCCCACCCAAGAAAAACAGTCCATTTAAAGGATGGGCATAGAACTTAAACATTTTTTCCAAAGAAAATATTCAAATGATCAGTGAATGTGTGAAAGGTATCTCAACACCACTGTTAGAGAAATACAAACCAAACCACAGTGAGATATTACTTTAGTTCCATTAAGACAGCTATTATTTTTTCTAAAGGGAAAATAATAAATGTTGGCAAGGATGTAGAGAGGTTGGAACCTTGGGCATTGCCCTTAAGATGTAAGATGTAAAAATGGCACAGCTACTATGGTAAACAGTTCACTGGTTTCTCAAAAATTAAACAGAGATGAACTGCATAGTGAGGCCCTGTCTCAAAAAATAGGGCCGGGGATTTAGCTCAGTGGCGTAAGTGCCTGCGTGGCAGACACAAGATTGTGAGTTCGATCCCTGGTACAAAAACAAACAAACAAAAAAAAAATTAAGAAAAATTAAACAGAGAGTTACCATATGACCCAGCAGGTACATGCCCAGAACAATTGAAAGCAGAGACTCAAAATAGATACATGTATAGTAGTATTCATAGCAGCACTATTCAAAATAGTCAAAAGGTATGAATAACTCAGATACCTAAATACTCATCAATAAATAAACAGGAAACAAAATGTGATATATACATACAGTATAATATTCATCCTTAAAAAGGAATGCTGCAACATAATCTTGTAAAACATATGCTAAGTGAAATAAGCCAGATACAAAAGAGCATCTCTGGTATGATTCTACTTACATGAAGTATCTGAAACAGGCAGATTCATAGGAACAAAAAAATACAATAGAAGTCACCAGGGGCTGGGGAAAGGTAGGAAATGAAGAGTTATTGGTTAAGGGTGTGAAATTTCTGTTTGATATGATGAAAAAGTTATGGAAATGTATTGGTGAAAGTTGTACAACATTGTGGATGTACTTAGTGCCACAAAACTGTACACTTAAAAGTGGTTAAGATGGTGATTTCTGTGTTATGTATATTTTATCACAATTTAAGAGGAAAAATTAATGGCTGTTGTAGAGGTTATAAACATTGTTGTCTGTTATATGAGAAAGTGCCAACATATTCTATCTAAAGGTGTATTCTTTTGTATGTTTGTCACCATATTCTGTAATATATTTGTGGATAATTTATCTTGACCCTTATTTTAAAAGCAACTAGCAGCCTTCTGTTTCATCAGTTTCTACAGCTTGAGCTTCGATTACCTAAAGTGTTGGGCTGTTTTGGATGATTTTGGCTCTTATGGTAACATTTGTGTATATGCTTATATTAAAATTAATAGTAATGTTTTTATCATTATTAAAAATATGTGCAGACCTGTGGTAAGAATTTAGAAGTTCCATTGTATGAGAGAAGTCTTTCTTCACTGTGATGTTTTGTTTGCAGGATGAAGATGAGCTGGATTCTCATACCATGGTGAAGACCAGTTCAGAAAGTGTAAGCACGATGCGGGCCACAAGCACAATGAGTGAAGGGGCCCAGACCATGATTGAACATAACAGCACAATGCTAGAATCTGACCTGGGGACTATGGTTATAAACAGTGAGGATGAGGAGGAGGAAGATGGAACTATGAAACGTATGTGTGTTTTCCCATTGAATATTTGTTTTCTATTTTATAAGTGCACTTCCATAGAAATCAGGATAGTTGTGTTACTTTTTAGAGCCAATCATGCAGCATTTTGTTCCTTGGCTTTATTTTACAGTAAGAAAAAAAAGTATGGCAGAAGTCAACATTTTATAATTTTTTATTTTCTTAAAATAAAGCAGTACATCTTTGTTCATAAAGCAATACATCTTTAACTTAGGGTTGTGGCACTTTTTTCTGTTGGAGCTGCTAACCCATAATTTAATTTGTAAAATATTTTAGAGAAAAAAGGATAGTGTTCCTAACTAACATTTACTTTTCCAGTTAAAAAAGTAAACATAAAGTTCTGTTTCAATAAATATATATTATTTCATGTTTCCTAAATTATCAGTTAGGCTGCAGGAACAGAAGAATGTAAGCTATGTGAAGAAATGAGGACTGAGATGGGAAAAATAATAAACACCAAATAGAAGGATTAAGAGATCATGGTGCTCATAGAGAAGATTCAGTTCCATTCAGGTTTATTGCTTCTTATCATGTGTGAGGCACGGGGCCAGGGTGCTATGAGGACTGAAATAATGATTAAGACATTCTCTCTGACCTCTGTTGCTTGCAGAATAATGAAAATAGGATCCTTTCAAGAATTAGTGTTTCTTTTCTATTTTTTTCAAGATATTGCAGTTAACAATCAGGACATTGATTTTATATGATAAGCAAACACATATTAGTTATCTCTTCTCTTCTCCACTACTCTAAGTAACATCAGAGTCTAAGCACTGGACTGTGTTCTACTGCACAGCATTCTAAATGGCAGGAAAGGCAAATTATGTGATTTCTGCCATCATAGAGCCTAGAAAATTGTAAACATTCAAATTATTTGCTGCTACTGCAAAGTGAATATTAGCATTTCCTTCCAGATATAATTGATTTTTCTGATGTTTCTCTTTTCCTTTTGGCTTTTTTTCCCCTACTGTTGGTGTTACTGCTCCCCTGTGAGTTTCTTCCTCATAGACCCACTGTTGCTTGGCTCGCTGTTGCTACTTTGTTCACATTTCCCAATATTCAGCCCATTATGGCTCTATGCTTTGAAATGGGAGGGTCATGAAGCATGAAATGCAGACAGATTGCTATATGTGGTTAATACTGCAGGGAGGATGGAATGTATGATTTTTCTATCTTCTACCACTTGTGAGTCTTCTGAACTTTTTCTCAAACCAGTCTAAAGCTTGGAAATTTCCAGTTGTGCCTCTGAGTAGAATAGGCATATATAATATGCCTTATGCAGCTGTATGGCATATTCTTATGCTCTCCAAAACCATAGTCTTAATGTATCTTTGAGATTTTTGTTCCCTAAAAAGATTGTAATAATATATTATTTTTGATTTTATCTCCTTTTCTATTGGAGTTTGAGGTGAGTTGCTTATTTAACATTCTTGTCAGTTTAAATTATGCTTATACCTTCTCTTTACATCTTTAACCATGAAGCTAGAAATTACAGGCTTGTTTTCCTTACAGAGCTGGGGCTGGATTGGTAGCTCTGGTTCCCCTGAAGAGAATCTATACCTTGTTATGTGAGGAAGAGTCATAACCTCTAAGCAGGTCATGTGTGTGTGTGTGTGTGTGTGTGTGTGTGTGTCCCTATATACATATGAGGTTTGTCTTGGTCAGAAGACTGTATAAATCACCTATACTACATAATAATAGAAGGTCGTGGAATATTGGTTTCATGAATGAATACTAATTACATTTTAGTTAGAATCAACTTTCTTATTTTAAGCTTTTTAGTGGGATTAAAGATTCATAACTGTAAGAGCTAAGAGAACTTTCAGGTAAACCTTTTGCCTTAGAAAGCTGCTGTCTGGTAATATACCACTTTCTTTTCAACCGATCTACTCTCAGTACCTTTCATTTCACAGACCATACTTTCTAAAAGTTCATTTTTAAGATACTTAATGAGATTCTCTGACAAATATAGATAGATACCATACATTAATCCAAACTGTTTGGAAAATGCATATTTATCTGGAGATAAATCATTAGACCTGTATAATGTAATACCTTGTTAAATGCCCTACAAGTAGCACAGGAAGAAAATCTTCTTAAAAGTTACGTTACCCAGGCTTCCTTAACTTGCTTGGCCCTGAAAGCTTTTAATGAGGAGCATAGTGGAGGTTAACATCCTATGTAATTGATGTTTAAGAAAGAGTGTTTGGGAAGTGCTGTCATGGGAGCTCTCTAGATCTTCAGTCTTGCTTTCTTTTTTATTAGTACCCACCTTCCACTTCTCTGGTTATGTTGAGACTATTATTTCATTACTTTCACCTACTATCTTACCCATATTCTTACTTCCTCTTCCACTGTGCCTTTCTTTTTTGCCCTCGTGAAAAACTATGATCAGCTCACTTTGTCCATCTTCATTGCATCTTCACACTGACTACTGATTGTACTGGAGAAAAGTGTAAAATCTCCATAGATAAGGGCCACCAATTGAAGACTTTAGGACCCATTTGAGTCTTCAGAACTTTCCTGTAGGCCTGTATTTCTCTGCTCAGCTCTTTCTCTTTCTTTTTCTTCCTACTTTATAGAAAAAAACATCATATGAGAAGCTACCAAAGTTGTACACGTTTTGAACATGAACTTTGAAATAAGATAGAAAATTCGACTCATTTCTAATTTTTCTCTTTTTTTCATTTCATTGAGTTAACATGAAGTCTCATCAGTTCTTTCTGCTAAATATCTATGTCCTATTCTTACCATCTATTGTATTTCTTGGTGCAGGTCTTCATAGTCTCTCACTTGTAAGGCTTCCTAATGGAACCTGCCCATTGTGGGCTAAAACCTATAAAAACCATGAGTCAAAATAAACTTTTCCTTTACATTGTGAATTTCCAGTCTTGTGTCTCAATGATGAAAATACGTAAGAGACCACATCATTTTTCTGCTATGGCCTTCTAGTTGCTTCCAGTTGCTCTTAACCCACAGCCTGACATGGGTTAGATGCTCTAGTCCCTGTTTACCTTACTGCTCTTATGTCTTCTTGTTTCCCCAGCTCCTTACCTCTTGAAATGCTTTTTCTCAGCTTTGAACATTTGCACCACCCCAGTCCTTCTGTTTGGAGTCCTGCTTCCCTAATTCACATTCATTCTGTCAGGCTAAGAGGTGCTTCCTCTGCTGATCTCAAGTTAGGGATGGGTGTCCTAGTCATGTGCTCCCATCTTCCCTCTCGCTTTTGCAGCACTTTGTACACTATCATAAATGCCATTTCTGTGTGGTTATTTGTTTGTTCCTTCTGTAGTCTCAAGACCTAATGCAATATTTAGTGCATTCATTGATTTCATAAATATTTTTGAACATATGATGTGGTATAATGAAAATAGCATGAAATCTGAAATCAGACCACTTATTAATTATGGGCTATTTAATCTTTCCTGAATTGCAGTGATGTATATTTACCTCTGTATATACAGAAAGCATCTGGAAATATGCTTTTAATACATTGGGTAATGAACAGAGTCTTTTCCGTCTACACGCCCTACCAATTTGTCCTGTCCACAATTCAGGAAGCTGGAATACCTGGAGAACCCTGGGCTTTGTCTAGCCCTGCTTCCCATTCCTTGGGAAAGACTTTGTATTCCTGGGACTAGAGATGCAGAGCCACTTAGGCCTCTAGGAGTGACCACCACAAAAGTGAGCCTGCATGGGATTGCACTACTGCTACAAAAAGGAATCGCAGTCTAGAAGCTTCCTCTGGCACTAGTGAGTGGAGTTATAAGATTGAGTTCGTTATCCATGTTAATCAGTGATTAGAAAGCTATCAGTGGTGCTGCAACCTTTGAAACTGGTGACTGAATGCTGGAATACTGCTGTAAATAACTTCAGGACTCATTGACTACACTTGCCAGAAGGAAATCACTAAAATAACATGATCTTTCATGTTTTACTTTCCCTATAATGGAAAGAGCTCATTCACCCAGAACTCTAGTTGAAAGGAGTTCTGAGAAATGTAGTATTTAGCTTTCCATCCTATATAGTATGAAGACTCACCAGAGGTAGATGACAGTGGTTGCTAGGTTTACATCAACCACATTTTTAAGTAATAAATTGTTTTCAATCACAGGTTTCCTCATTGTGTATTATAGAGCCTCAATGGCTCAACAGTTTTATCAAAACTTAGATGAAACTATAGATTGGAAGTCTATCAGGATTGCAAATGACAGGAAGTAAAGCAAAGTAAAAATACATTCCAAAATAGAATTGCGGTGTTAGAAGACTTTCACAGCCTGGAGCAGTAGATTTCACTTATAAGATAAACTCTGCTCTTGGGCCTAAACCACTAACATCACAAATGTACACCATGCCAGCTGCTCTTCAGAGATGATGGTTCTGCAGGCTGGAAAAGGGCCTGGGCATCTCTTTTTTAAACAAAAATAAATAACTTTAAGTAACAAAAAATTTCTTTAAGTGCTTCAGAAATACAGGTAGGAATAATAACCACATTTTACAACAAGAAAATAACAGCTTCATTATAGTTTCAGGGGTAAGAACGCTTCTGGAATATCATGTTTAGAACTTACCTGGAATATTTAAAAAGGGTGGAGACACACTAGAGCTTGCTGAGTAGAGGCAAGAGCTAAACGAGGAAGTAGGTCCATACTACTGCTGTTTTAAAATGGGTGGAGAAAAAATATGTCCAGTTTAGGTTTTCCATTATATTAACCATTCGTAACTATTTACAGTTATTAAATATTGGGTTATGTAATTTTAATTGAATACATATTTTTAAATGTCTTTCATATGTCTATAATATGCCTATAATACATGGTGACCTTAAGAAAATATCTTAGTTTATTTTGAATAATAAATACTTATAGTTTTACTTAGTGAAAGAAAGCCAATGAGGTTCTACTTTATATTTTTAGGAATTTATTCTGAAAATGGATAATAGATTGATATAAAAAGCATTTAGCAGATGTCTTGGTTACTTTTCGCTCATTGCCAAGACGAAATACCTGACGCCCAAAGTTAGGGAAGGAAAGGTTTATTCTTACAGTTTCTCGGGAGTTTCAGTCCATTAGTTGGCTCCAAGATAGTGTGGCATGGCGGGCCTGCTGTTCATGGCG
>RJWM01031908.1:0-22108 GCA_004363535.1 Dasyprocta punctata | reverse complement strand
GTCAGATTTCTGGGGAGCCCAGGCACTATTCTCAGATTTAAGTCCAAGGTTCTACCTAATTAGCTGGTCCAAAAAAGTTTTGTTTCTTGGGTAGCATAAAAGGAATTCTTCATGTAGTAACTCAAATGGAGATTCTTGAAATCTCATGTTTGACAGAAACCTACAGTGCTAAGATGAGCTTTCACTGCCACCTCAGAAAGCACCTCAGTAACGTCACCGCTGGCTGGTACCCTCACCTCCCTGCACGGGTAGAAAGAAAGAAAAAGCTTGTGGTAACAACTAACCACGTGACTGTTTTTCCCACCAGAAGTGGGCAATTTTTCATGCTCTATTTTAATAAAAAGAAAAATAGAGTCTCTTCTTACAAGAATTTCCTAGGTGGCACCTGAATTTAAATAAGATCCTTGAACATTCTGTAAAGGACTAAGAGTTGTAAAGATTTCAGAAACAGCAAATTTTCTAAATGAAATACTTGACATACAATTTTAAAGAGTCAACGTTGATTCTTCCATTGATGGTTTGAAAACACAATATAAAGTTAAAGGGATTTTTGAAAAAAGAAAAATGCACTCATCGTTGTAGCATTCTGGCACACTATTTTCAGGTTTATGACTTTACTACCATGTTTGATGACAGTATGCATTCGTTTTATCTCACATTTTATTTTAAATATATACTATGTTGCTGTTGTTCAATATATTTTAGTGGCTATATAATATTTCATTCAGTAGATGCATATCATTTAAATATTTTCATTATGTGCTTTATGACAGCAAAGATAATGTGTCTATTTTGTTTTCACTATGTCCTCAGCTTTTAAAACTGTTGGTAAAAAGTAGGTACTCAGGACATACTTGATGAATAAGAAGTGAGTTTACAGGGTTTCAAAATCTTATTTTCTTATTATTACATCCTACTTTTTAGGTAGTTAATATTTTCTTACTCAATTACCTTTTTTAAAAGCTCACTATAATTCTTTTTTAAATAGGAAACAATTATCAATTTTATTTGATTATCATGTTTGTATGACTGGTATGATTACATAGAAACTCCTTGTATCTCTGCAGTGTCTTTCTTTTGCCTTCGGATATTTCATGGTTTACATGGATAATTCTACAGTGGAAATTACTTTCCCTCAGAATTTTGAAGGCGTCGTTCCATTTCATCTAGCTCCCAGATATCTTTTGAGAAAAACTAATGAACTAATTACATTCTAATCCTTGATACTTTTTATGTATGCAATATTCCCTCTACCAGTACTGTGTTCTCTCTCTCTCTCTGTCTCTCTCTGTCTCTCTTTCTCTCTCTCCAAAAGGTTAAGGAACTTCTCTTTGTCTCGGTGTTTTGAAATTATTTAATGACAAGTTTTGGTAGGGGTTTATTTTAACCTATTCTTAGGCAAATTACACTACTTTCAAGCTGGATAATTGCATTCTTCACTTATGACTTTTTTTCTTGAATTTTATTTCTTAATTTTCTCTCCTCTCCTTGCTCCTCTTGTCGCCCTCCTTCTCCTCATCCTTCTCCTCCTCCTCCTCCTCCTTCTTCTCTCTCTCTCCTCTCTTCCCCTCATCCTCCAGTGCCTAGTGCTTTGATGTTGGTTCCCCTGAAAGGGATCTTCAAGGGTATCTTTTCCATCTTGTTCTTGCTCTACTTTTTGAAAGATTTCCTGAAGTTCACCAACCAATTCTTCTCATACATTTTTATTTATATTTTTAATTTTTAGTGTGTGATACTGGGGATTGAACCCAAGGCTTTTGTATTGAGCTACACCCCCAGTTCTTTTTTGTTTTTCATTTTGAGACAGGGTCTTTGTAAGTTTCCTGCCTGGGTTTGAACCTGTAATTCTCCTGCCTCAGCCTTCAGAGTGCTGGGATTACAGATGTGTTCCACCATGCATGGTTCCCCTATTTTTAATTTTTAAGACCTCTTTTTTTGGTGCTATGAATCTTCCTCTTTTAAATAGCAAAGTGTATTCATAGATAGACACATTTATCTCTGTTTCAAAATTTAGTAACTCTTAAAATTGTTTTCTTAAGTTGCTTCATTATTGTTATTTTCTTCTTTTTAATCTTTGTCTTTCATAGTGAAGATTCTACTTAAGGATCTGGTAATTCTTTTTTTTTTTTTTTTTTTTGCGGCACCGGGGATTGAACTCACAGCCTTGCGCCTGCCAGGGCAGGCGCTTAAGCCACTGAGCCAAACTCCCGGCCCTGGTTTTTTGAGGCAGGGTCGCACTATGTAACTCAGGTCGGCCTTGCGCCGCGTTGTAGCCCAAGCCGGCCTCGAACCCACAACGCTCCGCCTACCTCAGCCTCCGGAGTGCTGGGATTAAAGGCGTGCGCCACCACGCCCGGCTAGGATCTGGTTATTCTTATTTAAGAATTAGTTTCTAAAATGAATTGGAAGGTTTATTTGTAGGTAAATTTGAATATTAAACTATTTCACTACAGTGTGACTTGTTAGGGTCTTTTATTTGGAGACTTCTCATCACCCCCCCACCCCGCCATTATCATAATGAGGTATTTTCCTTTGGCTATTCAGATACTCAAGAGAATGGTCTTCCATTCTGGATGCTAGAGTTCTGTGAACCAAGAGAGGGAGACCTCCTCTACTTTCAAACTTCTGCTTAATCCCCCTTATTTAATATAGTGCACTATTTTTGATATCCTTCACCAAGTCCTGTTTTATCCTCTTTTTATCCTCTTATTATATATTCTTCTAATGTTCTGTGAATGAGAAGGGGCAATTGCCTAGTTACACAGAATAGAATAGGGGATGGTGGCTAGACGATAATTTCTTAAATATGCCTTTCAAAAGTTAGTTATAACTTAAATATAGTAAAATGCATAAAATCATAAACATACATAGCTAATGAATTTTTACACATTGGTGTATCCAAGTAACACCATTCAAGTCACTCCATTTCCCTTCCCAGTCAAACCACTCACCACAATAATCATTATTCTGCCCTCTTTCACCACAGATAACTTCTATTTTTTTGTTTTGTTTTGTTTTCCTAGTTACTGGAGCTTGTATTCAGAGCCTTTGTACTAAGCTTTGCCCCTAGTTCCTCCTCCCCTCCCTCTCTCCTTTCCTCCTTCCCTCCCCTGGTCCCACTCACTCTCTCCTTTCCTTACTCCCTTCCTTTCCTTCCTCCCTCCCTTCCTTCCTTCCTTCCTTTCTTTCACTTTCAGACAGGGTCTTGCTAAATCACTAAGTTGGCCAAGCTGGAACTTGCAATCTTCCTCTTGCCTCAGCTTCAAGAGCCCTTGGATTAGGCATGTATCATCATGCCCGGCTAAGTTTTACCTGTTCATTTTTTTTTTTTTTTGAGACAGAGTTTCACTATGCAGTTCAGGCTGGACTTGAAATCACTTTGTAGCCCAGGCTGGACTTGAACTCACAGCAATCCTCCTGCCCCAACCTCCTAAGTGCTGGGATCATAGGCATGTACCACCACATCCAGGTGTTTTACTGATTCTTGAACTTGATTTAAATGGAGTCATCCTCTGAGTGTGTGAGTGTGGTGTCTCACCTTTTGTTTAGTATTATGACAGAGCTGTTCATGTTGTTTCAAGTTAGCTGTAGTTCATTCTTTTTCATTTCTGTGTACTACTCCATTGTATGAATACACTGTAATTTATTTATATATCTGACTGTTTTTGCCACTGGAATTGTTAGCAGTTGGGGGCTATTACAAATAATCCTTCTATGAACATTCTTGAACAATTCTTTTGCTGCACACATGCATGCACTTGTTGGGAACATACCCAGGATGGGTTTTGCTAGACATATATTTTTCAGCTTTAATCAATACAGCCAAACAGGTTTCCACTTTACTTGCACTGATATTTTCTCTTGGGCAGTGCCTGAGAGTTTTGGTTGCTCTACAACCTAGTCAAGGCTTTAATTTTAGCTGTTACAGTGGGTGTGCAGAGGTTTCTCACTGTGGTTTTCATTTGTATGTCTCTAAGGATTGAAGATATTAAGTATCACTTTATATGCTCATTGGACATTTGACTACCTTCTTTCGTGAAGTGCCTATCCAAGTCTCTCATTTGGGTTGCCTGGCACTTTCTTATTGATTTGCAGAAGTTCTTTATATATTTTGAGTAGGAGTCCTTTATCAACTATGTTTTTAGCCAGTATATCTTTTCTTTCTTTCTTTCTTTCTTTCTTTCTTTCTTTCTTTCTTTCTTTCTTTCTTTCTTTCTTTTCTTTCTCTTTCTTTTTTAGTGGTGGCTTTTGGTAAACAGAAGTACTTTTATTTTGGAATCCGGAACTGAAGACCTCATGCTTGCCAGGCAGGCACTGTACTGCTGAGCTATATCCCAGAAGAACTTTTTAAAATGACAAACAGAAGCCTCAATTACAAGCAACCTAAAAAAAGAAAACTTTCCTTCAAAAGTCTGAGTTACTTTTGTGAGCTTATAATCCACTTTAATGGAATTTGTGCTGAGCAGAAAACTGTCTTTGTTCCAGGGTCCAGAGTTCCGCTTCTTGTGCCAGCTGTCATCCAGAGTGAATGTTACCAAACACAAACTATACCATGCTATTCTAGGATCTCTGGTACCAGTAAACAGGAAGAGAGAGCTCAATCTTGGGTTGCTATGGCAGACCGTATTACAACAAAGCATTGGTCTCTAAAGATGGAAGGACATTTGCTAGGCCAGGGGTCATTGTTTTTGTAACCCTTCTTTACAACCTGCTTGTTAATAATCTAACATCACTTTGGATAGGTCTTATGCAATCTTGTAGATCTGTCCCCTCAACAAATCAGAACAGATGGAACATTTTGTTATACCAATATAACAAGGTATTATTACCTTTATCAAGGAGTGATCTCAATAGACAGTGAACCTACTAGTTAATTATTGACAAACTGAAAGGTTATGAATCAACTATTCAAACACTAGAGCCACGTTCTACTATTTTTTTGGAGGGGGGGGTGTGTGTCTTTTTGAGACAGGGTCTCACTATGCAGTTCAGGCTGGCCTTCAACTCATTTTGTAGCCCAGGATGGTCTCAAACTCACAGTGATCCTCCTGCCTCAGCCTCCCAAGTGCTGGGATTACAGGCGTGCACCACCACGTCTGGCTCACATTCTATTGTTTTCAATCTCTTCAAGCACCATTATTTCATAAGAGTTAACTTAGTGGCTTTAGTAATTTTGCTGAAAATAGTTTATACTGAAAGTATGCTAGGATAGAAAAATCCTCAAATCAAAGCTGCTTTGTTATGTACATTACAGAGTAGATGCTCAATAAACATTTCTTAGATAAATTTGAAGGTGTGGAAATGGGTGTATGAAGTTATACCTGCCTTAAAATTACTAGATTTTGAATTCTGTTAGCCAAGCTAAGTGGACTAGAATATGGGCTTTTTCTGTTGATGTGTCTCTAAGAAGACTCATAAAGATCATGAGAGTTACATCTTGTTTTCAGGTGCATGCCTTTCTCATGATGCTTGTGTCTAAGGGGATGCCAATCTCCTGCCCATGCCAGCTGATAGGTAGGACACGTAAGTCAATGTACAATTACACTCTAGGCACTTGTTAGAGAGTAAAGTGTACATATTTCAATGCAATACAACAAAAGTTCGGTCGTGACATATGAAACAATGGAAAAGATTTGTGAGTCTAAAAATAAACCCATTCATCTATAGTCACGTGATTTTCACCTTGATATGTATGCCAAAACCATTTAATGAGGAAAATATAATTTTTCAGCAAAGGGTAACCAATGATAACTGGATAGTTACATGCAAAAAGAAAGTTGGCTATTCACCTCATTCCATACAGCATATATAAAACTGACTCAAACTGATCCAACTTAACTGTGTGAGCCAAAGCAATAAAACTCTCAGAAGAAAATTTAAGGATAAATCTCTCTCTGTTTTTCTCTCTCTCTGTTTTGTTTTTTGTTTTGTTTTGTTTTGTTTTGTTTTGTTTTGTTTTGTTTGGTTAGTACTGGGGATAGAAGCCAGGATCTTCATACTAAGTTACATAGATACATCCTCAAAAATTTTTTTTTAAACTTTTGAGATAGGGTCTTGCTAAATTGCTATGTTGTCTAGGCTGGGTTTGAACTTGTGATATTTCTGCCTCAGCCTTCCAGAGTGCTGAGATTACAGGCATGTGTCTCCATGCCCGGCAGGACTAAATCTTTATGATTTTGAATTACATAGTGGTTTCTTCAATATAACAATCACAGAATAAGCAACGAAAGAAAATATAATTTTATATCATCAAAATTAAAAAAAATTTATGATTCAAAGAACAGTATAAGAAAGCAAAGAGATAACCCATAAGATGGGAGAAAGTATTTTCAAATCATTTCTCTGATAAGCATCTAGAGTCCAAAATATATAAAGAACACTTATTGTCAACAATAAAAGACAACCAAACCATTTTAGGAATGGAAAAATGGGTCTGGGGATAAAGCTCAGAGGTAGAGTGCTTGCCTAGTATAAGTGAGGCCCTGGTTTCAGCAACACACACACACACACACACAGAGACACAGAGAGAGAGAGAGAGAGGTATTTGGACAGATACTTTCCAAGGAACATAGAAGTGGCAATAAACACATAAAAAGGTGTTTAACAGTAGTTATAATTGGGACAGTGCAAAAACAAAATCACAATGAAATACTGCTTCATAACCACCAGTATGGATATAATAGAAAAGATAAAAAAATAGCACAAGTTGTTAAGGATGTAGAAAAATTTGAATCCTCATACTTCGTTACTGGGAATGTAAAATGGTGCAGTTGCTGTGTAAACCAATCAAATATAAGCATAGAGTCACCATACTGTCCAGCAACTCTACTCCTACATATATACCCGACAGATATGAAAACATGTTCACGCAAAAACTTGTACATGAATGTTAATAGAACATTATTCCTAATAATTTAAATGAGTAAAAAATCTGAATATATATCAACTAATGAATGGATGAACAAAATGTGGTATATCATAAATGGAATGTTAGCCATAAAAGGAATGAAATGTTGGTATATGCTACTGTAGTCATCTATTTTCTGTTGTCAATAATGCAACTTCACAGGATGGGTAAACTTGAATGAAAAGAAGTTGTTTTGAGCCGGGCGTGGTGGCGCACGCCTTTAATCCCAGCACTCGGGAGGCTGAGGTAGGC
Organism: Dasyprocta punctata; assembly: GCA_004363535.1. Taxonomy (NCBI): domain Eukaryota; kingdom Metazoa; phylum Chordata; class Mammalia; order Rodentia; family Dasyproctidae; genus Dasyprocta; species Dasyprocta punctata. The sequence continues at coordinate 14,949 of RJWM01031908.1, read as the reverse complement.
GGAGCGTTGTGAGTTCGAGGCTGGCTTGGGCTACAACGCGAGCGCAAGGCCGGCCTGAGCTACATAGTGCGACCCTGCCTCAAAAAAAACCAGGGCCGGGAGTTTGGCTCAGTGGCTTAAGCGCCTGCCCTGGCAGGCGCAAGGCTGTGAGTTCAATCCCCGGTGCCGCAAAAAAAAAAAAAGGTGCCAAAAAAAAAAAAAAAAAAAGTTGTTTTGGTTCATGGTTCTGGAACTCTAAAGTCAAAAGGCCACATCTAGTGATGACTTTCTTGTTGCCAGTATCCAGGGCATCACATGACAAGAGACAGGATGTGTGTGTTTGTGTGTGTGTGTTAGTGTGTGTCTCCTCTGATTCATTCTCCCCCGCTCCCTCCCTCTCTCTCTATACCCTTATTTAATTTTAGGGGGTTGACTCTGATGACCTTAACTAATCCTAAAAACCCCCCAAGACCTCAGCTCTTAACATTATCATTAAATTAAATTCCCACTTCTTAATACCTAAGATTAAGGGTAAAATTTCAACACATGAGTCCTTGGAGGACACACTAAAACCGTATTTAAACCACAACACCTACAATATTGTTATGGCTTATATCTAGATGTCCCCTGAAAGCCTTATGGCCTGATAGGTGGGGGCTTTTCAGAGGTGATCAGATCTATGGTGTAAATGTGAATTAAGGGTGTGTGGTACAGGATTAGTCTACCAACTGGTTTATATAGTTCTGAAAACATCAGTAAGACATGATTGAGCTCCACACAGCAAGAACTGTAACTAGGGCACATGCACATTAAGAGACACAAAAGATTTAAATAAAACTGAGATAGTATCAAAGTTCTGCAAGGGATAAATACTTATTTCAAAATTTTTCCAAATTAATTTATATGAAAGTTTTCTAACCAACATTGCAGAAGCTTTTTTTGATAGGTAACAAACAATAAATTGATTTGATATGTCAAAAGATATTAAGTCCTAGGGGGCAAAATATAGGGTATTTACCTAGATAAGGAATTTAGTGGTGGGGTTACACTTTTACATAAGTGGTTCCAGGAAGGCTGCTATGATAAGGTAATATTTGTACTGAGACCCAAATCAAGTGAGGGAGTAAGACTGCAAAAGCAAGCACAAAGGCTCTGGGCTAGGCCTGGCATAAATAAGGAATAGGAAAGGCCCAGGGGATCCTATAACTGCAGCAGGGTGAACTACTGGAGACCAACAGGGAATGAATTGAGTACACTATAGGTACCTGGGTGGGGGGATGAATTATGTGAAGACACTGAATTTTGTTCTGAGTGAGACAGTGAGCCACTGGAGAGTTTCGAGCAGTGAAGTGATGAGACCTGAGATCTCTCTGACTCTTCTATTAACAATAGTTTGTAGCAGGACTAGACTGGAACTAGAAGACAAATTGGGAGGCAACTGAACTTTTATAGGCAAGAAGTAAAAGGCAGCAGTAGCGAAGAAAGTGAGCTCTGACTGGATTATGAACCTCTGAGGAAAAATCGAGTCTAAGGTTTACTGATGGGCTGAATGTGGGATCTGAGAGAAAAACCACAGTCAAGGACAATTCCATGATTTCCATTGTCAGCAAATTGAAGGGCAGTGTTGCCATTTAGTGAGAAGTGAGTTTGCTTTGAGAACATTAAGTTTGATGTTTTTATTAAAAATCCAAGTGGAGAGAGCAGGTACGCTTGAAGGGAACCCAGATTCTATCTGGAAGGTAATGGACAAGAGTTGTTAAATAAAATTTCAAAATGAAATTAATGTACAGATGTTAAAGTACAATCTAAAATTAAAGTAAACAAAACAGGAACAAGAAAGGATACAGATCAATGAAACAGCAATATACCTTGAAACAGTTCCTAAAGGGCCTCTTGGCATTCTCAGATTTAAGTGCTGATGTTTTTACTATTTATGATAATTGCTAAGGTAAAGCTTGAATATGATTCACCTGTAGCTTTGTTGAGATAAGCAATTTTCCCAGTGGAAAATTTTTATTGTATTCCTGTAGCATACATAATTACTGTCAAAAATATAAAGCAATATAGAATCCCTAACCCCTGATTCCCTTAAACTTTGAGTAATCTTGTCTTAATATCCTTGCAGAACTTCGTCCTGAGATAAGAACTGTGTACCTTTGTGGATGTTGAAATATATCACTCAGCTGTGAGTGAACCAAGCGAATGTTCATTACAGAGAAATAAATGCAGTTTTGCTTTATTCTTGATCATATACAGTAACTCATTTGAAGTGGGTTGTTTCTATATCATTCAAGAACATTAGAATTTATTAAAGCTATAGAATAAATTCTATCAATATCATAGTCATAACCATAGTAGGTAATATATACTGTGCATTATATCATGGAACCCTCCCTACAACCTCTTTGTTAGAGATGGGAAAACTGAGAGTTAGATGGGTTGAGTTACTTGCCCATGATCAGGAAAAAATAGCAAAACCAGGATCGGAACTCAAATGTGGCTAAGTACAAAATTCAAACTCTTAGTTAGCTTACTTCTTGGAGCATTAAGGATCTATGGTATATGATAAAATATCTTCACAAGTCAGCTGAGTATCAGCGGAGGAAGGAATAAATTATATAATAAGCACCTCACTCTGTATCATATAACAAAATTATTTCCAGCTATTAATAAATATAAAAAGTAAAATAAATAAAATCATTAAAATACAATAGAAATTATTTAAGAAAAGTTGAAAAATAGGAAAAATATAGATAAGTATTTTACTCATGTGGGTGTTAAGGAAGAATTTTGGAATGAAAGAGAAAGGAAGAGAATACAAAATAAATTACAATAACATATATAGTAAACATTTAAATCATTTATAGACAAAAAATCACTAAAAACAATAAAAGACAGCTTGCAAGAGGGAAAATTATTTGCCGTATATATGACCAAATAGTGCTAATATGTTATAATCTTTTATCCAACAGTAAGAAAAGTGGTAACATCTCAATAGCAAAATTGGCAAGGAATATCAATAGAAAATTTACAGAAGAGAAAATACAGAGGGGTGATACATTAATGCAAAATATTCAGCTCACTAATAAAAAGTTGGAAACCCAAACAAAGAACTGCTATCATTTGCCTTTAAAGTTATAAAAGGTGAACAAAAATGATGAGCATTTGCCACGCATGGGAATAGGGACAACAGTACAAATGTCTATTGATAGAACATTTCCACAAGGCAGTTCGGCAATGTGTATCACATTCATAAAGAATTCCTTCATCTTTTGACCTAGTACAGTAATACCTCTGTTCACAAATGCTTCTGTTTGCAAACAATTTGGTTTGAAAACTAAAATGTTTAGCAAAACTTTGCTTCCATTCACAAACTTCACATCGGGTGACAAATAGGACCATGGCTATCTTCCTCCCACAAACACAAAGACAGTCATGTTCCCCAAAATAGAAAAACAAAGTTTGTAAACTGAGGCACCACAGTAGTACTCTTTCTAGAAGTCTATGTTAGGGCAGTAATAGCACGTTGACAAGGACGACTGTACAGTAAAAAGATGATAAATAATCTAAAAGTTTAATAATATAAAGCAATTATAATTTCACTATGAATAATCAGTTTATTAAAGAATGTTTAATGATATGGCACATGTTTATTACATATATGTATGACTATATAATGTTAAATGATAAGTGGAGGATATAAAAGTTTCCATATATTTTTTTATTTTTAACTATGAAAATGGAGGTATACATATAGACAAATATTACAGATATAGACATATAACTGCCAGGGAATAAATATATAACAATCATAAAAATAATTATGATTCTGATTAGAGGATATGGCATAGCTTTTTCTATAGAAATATTTATCACAAAGCTGAGAGTGTAGCTCAGTGATACAGTGCTTGCCTAGTATGTATAAGAACACACTTCAATCCCCAGAACTTAAAAAATTTTGTTACATATTTTAAAATGAACACCCATTACTTTAATAACTATGTTAAAATTATAACAAAAAATAAGGATCATCTAAAGTACATTTCTTTTTAATCATTAAGTCATGAGTTTTAGGAATCTATACTTAACAAAATTAGTGGAGACATAAATGAATATTTCTATGCAAAAATGGCCCTGTAGAACTATCATAATCTATTTTGAGAGGAAATTACTAAATTGAATTACAGGAGAAGGATTGACTAAAATATAATTGAATTAAAAACTATAAATCTATTAGTCCTGCTTTTAGGGAATTTTTAACTACATGAGGGCAATTCCCATTTATGTTTGTTAAGAAGATAGAAATTGTTTATGTATATTTTACATCTTCTAACCTTTTATATATAAAATAGCCTGACTTAAATCAATATTAGATAGATACTAGACAGGCATACATACACATATACAAAGGAAATAAGTCAGAAGATTAATAATTATTATTTTGAGCTTATGAGGATATGACTTTTTTCGTATTTGTATATTTTGGGGTATATTTTTAACATTATTGTTGTAATTAGTATTTTTAAATTATAATGAGCAAAATGATTTCTTCAATCCATCATTTATATAGTCATTTCACTTACTCATCTATTTGCCTATTTATCAATTTATCTATGTAAGAATTTGTACACAGAGACTCTGTATGAATTTGGGCACTGGCAGTAAGTATGACTTTGGCAAACTACCAGTCTTCTCTAGTCCATGTTTTCTTCTCCTTCTCCTCCTCCTTCTCCTTCTCCTCCTCCTCCTCCTCCTCCTCCTCCTCCTCCTTCTCCTTCTCCTTCTCCACCTCCCCCTCCCCCTCCTCTCTTCCCTCCCCCTCCTCTTCCTTCTCCTTCTTTGATCTTTTTTGAGGCAGGCTTTCACTATATGGTTCGGGCTGGCCTTGAACTCACTTTGTAGCCCAGGCTGGCCTTGAACTTGCAGCGATCCTCCTGCCTCAGCCTTGCTAGTTCATGTTCTCTCCTTGGAATAAAATGAATTGCATTTGAATGAAAAATTATGAATTTATTAGTCCTACTTGCAAGCAGGTTTTAATAGTATCTGTAAAGTAGGAAGAATAACATCTATTCTGCAAGAGTACATGGAGTGCTAAATATTAAGAATCAACATGATGAGTCAACCATAAAAGGCATCAAAAATAGCAGCACATATTGCTTGATTACTGTTATTTTTAAATGTGATACAAGATTTAGGAAGCAAAGAAATAGTAGGGAACTGAAAATGTGTGGGCAGAGACCTTCTAATTCTCTCAGTTAGGAATTATTTAAATACAATATTAAAACAACAGCAATAAGATATATTGCATTCTTGGGGCTTAAAGGGAATTTCAATGCCAACATATATCAAAGATCAAACAAAAAATACACAATATTAGGAATCACATAATGCACTGGATAAGGTCAGCAAATTCTCTACTGTCACTTAGTAACTCTAATGTTGCCACCTTGTGGAATTAGTGATAAATTTACATATCCCATCGAATTAGAGATTTTTATTTATTTCTATTTATTTATTTATTTATTCATTTATTTTTTGCGGCACCGGGGATCGAATTCACAGCTTCACACCTGCCAGACAGGCGCATAAGCCACTGAGCCAAACTCCCAGCCCTAGTTTTTTGAGGCAGGGTCGCACTATGTAGCTCAGGCTGGCATTCCGCTCGCGTTGTAGCCCAAGCCGGCCTCGAACTCACAGCGCTCCACCTACCTCAGCCTCCCAAGTGCTGGGATTAAAGACATGCGCCTCCATGCCCGGCTTTTGAGATTTTTATTTTGAAGCAATTTACATAGAAAGTCTAAATCATACAAATTTCCTTTTTAAGGAAAGAAAAGATCCAAGTCAATGCAATTAGAAATGAAATAGGTGAAATCACACAGACATTGCCAAAATCCGGAAGATTATTACTATTTCAAAAATCTGTACTCTAATAAATTAAAGAATTCAGAAGAAACAGATAGATTCCTAGAACATAAGAATTACCAAAACTAAATAAAGAAGATATAAAAACTCTGAATAATCCAAAAATAGACAATAAAATTGAACCACTAATTGAAAAAACCTACCAACTAAGAAAAGCCTAAGACCCAGTGATTCACAACTGAACCCTACAATAATTTCAGGAAAGATCTAATGCCAATACTCCTCAAAATCTTTAATTAAATGGAAAGGGAAGAAGTACTCCCAGCATCATTCTTGGAAACCAGCATTACCTAGGTTTCAAAGTCACAAAAGGATCTAGTCAACAAAGAGAACTATAGGTTAATCTCTTCAATGAACATACATGCAAACATCCTCAACAAGATGCTGGCAAACAGAATTCAAAAAATCATCAAAAAGGTTATACATCATTACCAAGTAGGCTTCCAGGGATGCAAAGATGGTTCAATGTATGCAAATAAATGTAATTCATTATATAAACAGAAGCAAGGACAAAAATCACATGATTGTCTCAGTAGATGCAGAAAAAGCCCAACAACCATTCATAATAAAAACTCTAAAGAAAATAGGTATAGAAGGATCTTATCTCAATATTATAAAAGTTTATGACATGACAAACCTACTGTCAACATCATATTAAATGGGGGAAAACTGAGCGATTTCTCTCTAAAATCAGAAATAAAACGAGGATACCCACTATCACCAATCCTGCTCAACACAGTCCTCAAAACATCAGCCAGAGCAAACAGGCAAGAGAAAGAAATAAAATGAATTGTGTATATGAAAAGAAGAACTCAAATTATCATTATTTGTAGATGACATGCTCCTCTGCATAGAAGAACCAAAACAATCTACCTTAAGACTCCAAGAATTAATAACCAAATTTAGTAGTATAGCAGGATACAAAGTTAACATGCAAAAATCAGTAGCATTTCTGTATACCAAAAACAAAGTTGCAAGAAAGAAATTAGGCAAACAATACCATTCAGGATAGCATCAAAAAACTAAATACTTATGAATTAATCTAAGCAAGGAAGTAAAAGACCTCCATAATGCAAACTACAGTACTCTAAAAAAGAAGATTGAAGAGGACATCAGAAAATGAAAACATATCCCCTGGTTCTGGATAGGCAAAATCAATGTAGTCAACATGGCCATACTTCCAAAACAGATTTAATACAATCCTAATTAAAATACCAACAGCATACTTCACAGAACTAGAGAAAACAATCCTAAAATGTATAGGGAACCAGAAAAGACCCAGAATAGCAAAAGCAATCCTAGGCAATAGAGAAAAGGAGAAGGTATCCCAATCCTAGCTTTCAAGTTATGTTACAAAGCTACAGTGACAAAAGCAGGATGGCACTGGTACAAAAACAGACAGGGGGATCAGTGGAACAGGATACAGGATGTAGAAACAATCTGAGGAGCATTCAGCCATCTGATCTTAGACAAAGGGACCAAAAACATACACTGGAGGAAAGACAACCTCAGTAATAAATGGCAGTGAGAAAACTGGTTATCCACATGCAGAAGATTGAATCTACACTTATTCCTGTCACCATGTAACAAACTAAAATCAAAATGGATCACATATATAAATGTTAAAACAGAAACAATGTGTTGGGAGGTAAAATAGGTAAAACTCTACACAGTCATAGGCATAAGCCAAGACTTTCTGAATAGAACCCCAACTGCAAAAGAAATAACAAGAATCAATACATGGGATAATATGAAATTAAGAAGCTTTTGCACAGCAAGAGAAATAACCAACAGAGTGAAGAGACAACCTACAGAATGCGAAAAATTTTGCCAGCTCTTTCTCAGAGGACAAATATCTAGAATATACAAAGAACTAAAAAAAAAAATAGACTCCCAAAATAAAAGACTCAATAAAAAAATGGACAAGTGAAATAAATAGGCACTTCTCAGAAAATAAGGTACAAATGGTCAATAAACATATGAAAAATGTTCAACACCTCATTAAAGAAATGCAAATCAAAACAACACTGAGATTTCATCTTACTCCAGAATGGCTATCACCAAGCAATCAAATAATAAATGCTGGTGAGGTTGTGGAGAAAAAGGAATGCTTCTCCATTCTTGGGAATGTAAACTAATACAACCATTCTGGAAATCAGTATGGAGATTCCTCAAAAAACAAAAACTAGAAATTCTGTTCAACCCAGGTTTTCTCCTTCTAGATATTTTCTTGAAAGAGTTAAAGACATCATGTTACGGTGATACATGCATATCCATGTTTATAGCAACACAATTCATATTAGCTAAATCTTGATAGTGGCCTATATATCCATCAACAGATGAATGGATAAAGACAATGTGGTATTTACACATAATGAAGTACTACTCTGCCATAAAGGATAAATTTGAGTCATCTGTAGGAAAATATATGCACCTGGAAACCATAATGCTAAGTGAAATAAATCAGACACGTAAGTTTAAATGTGGAGTGGTTTCTCCTATATGAGAAATCCCAAATATAAATAAAGAGCAAAATAAAAGATAGCTAATAGGAATCAGATCTTTCACAAGTGGAAAGGGGACTGAGAGATGAAGGGAGTAGATTAAGAAGAGAAGGGAATGAAAAAAGAGATAAGGTGTGTCATGTACATGTACCAACTCCCCACAAGGAACATAACCATTATGTACAGCAAATATTTACTGATAAAAATAAAAATTGAAAAGTATTTCCTTTTAAAAATTAGCATGCAACCAAGTGAAATGATATGTAAATTGCTCCACCACATACTTATTTTTTAAAAGAAAATTCCAATTCAGAAAATGAAGTTAGGACCAGGATATAGCACAGCAGGCATAAATGCCTGCCTACCAAGCACAAGGTCCTGAGTTCAATTCCTTGTAGAAAAAAAAAAAAAAGGAAGTTACAAGAAGTTTGGCAAAAACTTGATTCTATTACGGCAATACAATAATGTTTTAAAAGTACTTTTACTTCATCTCATTTTATTTTCATTTTTAAATTAATCCTATATCATTAGAATTTTTTATGCTACTACATTCTTCATCATGACATTTAATAGTTACAAGGCATTATAATGAATAGATATGCTATACATTGATTTAATATTCCCTTAATGCTAGACATGTAGGTAGCATCCAAGGAAAAGACAGTTAATTATGATAGTATCTGTTTATGTTGATACTATGTATTGATTTACAAAGTTAAAACGTGTTATTGCAGCTGGGGTTGGTGACCCACTGGCACTTGAGAGTCTGAGGCAGGAGGATTGCTGTGAGTTCGAGGCCAGCCTCGGCTACATAGTGAGTTCAAAATCAGCCTGAACTATATAGCGAAACCCTGTCTCAAAAAAACAAAAACAAAAACAAAACAAAAGCAAAACAAAAGAACAAACAAACAACAACAAAAGTGTTATTACAAAGGTAAGGTATAATATGTATTTTAAAAATAAGCAAATATAAGAATAAACTATAGCTACAATCTCCTAATCCAGATAAGTACTGTAACATCTTGAAAAAATTTTACATACATATATATGTAGAAAATATGTAGTATATTTTGACATTTTAAAAACAAAAATGGAAATACATTATTATACAGTCTGCTTTTTCACTTAAGATTTTACCATGCACAAGTTGACATTCAGTAATACACTGAAAATATTATTTTTGGTCAGGGAGGATCCAACCAAAAGACAACTAGCCTGCCTTCCTGGTGAGTGGCGCAAGTGACGTGGACTCCAGGAAGAGAAAGATCAATGCATCCTAAGAACCCGCCATGTTGGGTCAGGGAGGATCCCACCAGAAGACAACTAGCCTGCCTTCCTGGTGAGTGGCACCAGCAGCACAGACACCAGCAAGAGAAAGATCTGTGCCTCCCATGTGCCTACCGTTGTGCAGGGTGAGAATCAAGAAAGCACACACACACACACACACACCTGGAAGAAACCTGCTGGTTTGGAGGACCGGCTAAGTTAATAGCAGCTAAGGTGCACAAAGCAACTAAATGCTTGTATTGTTTGATTGATTTTGCAGGGCTGGGGCTGGCAGTCTGAGCATCTCTTGGGAGGATGACAGTATGCAATGTAGCAAATATGGGGGATTCCCTTCTGTCTCGTCTTTGAGGCTCAACATTGTTCTCATTGTTTTGTTTTATCTTGATTAATTTTTTTTGCTTTATTTCATATTCTGTTTTTATTGGCTTGTGTTTTGTTTTTGGTTTGATTTTACTATACCTGATGGAATGGTCAACTATTGTGAAGATAACAAGATGTATTATAGTAGCTATTGTTTTCTTAGTATCTTGCTTTGAAGTTCTGTACCACTTCTACTGCTTTGTTTTGATTGACTTTGTTCTGTTATTTTTTTGGATTTTATTATCTTTAAAATAAAATTAAAAAAAGAAAGAAAATATTATTTTTATTGACTAAATGGTGTTCTATAATACAGATTGCACACAAGTGCTGTGTGCTGATGCTGATGTGTGCATAATATAGAATGCACACATCTGCTGATATACAGATTGAGCTCTAGTATATACATTGTTGAACCCATTGATATGGAAACAGGCATTAAACAATTAAACAGGAGAAATTCGTAAGTATAATGTTTAATTAGCTGCCAAGAACAGAGGATGCTATTAGAAATCCAGGTGTATGTAGGGTTGGTGGCAGGTGGAGCTCCATCTGATGGCAAAAAGTCAGTTTGGGTTTATAGGATAGAGTTATATACTTGACAGAGTGCAGCATATTTGAAACACCTGAGGGTGGATACTGAATAATGGTGACTGTGGCTCGTATTTGGTGAGGCTGAGGAAGATGAAGCTGGGGATGCCCCGTGAAGGTGTACTGTGTTTTCAATCCATGGGAGTAACATAGGGTTGATAGTTTAAAGAGCCCACTCAGCCCATTCTGCATTGGAGAATGGACTGGGAGTCAAGTGTCTAGAATGGGAGACTGTATAGGGGAATATACCAATAACTCAGATGAGGTGACGGGGAATGGAGTAGGGTACATGCAATGGATCTGAAATACATATAATAGGATCATATCATATGTAAGAGCAGGAAATCTCCTTGATCCCAATTGAGCAGCAAATATTGCATCAGAATGGCTGCTAACATTTGTGAGGCTGGAGGCAAGAGAATTAATGGAAGGTCCTGCTTCTACTCTTACACCACTTTTTCCTGCCCGCATGGTCATGCTCACATGTGGACACATGAGCCCACAAATTCAAGCACTGTCCACATCACTTGCCACAGCCACAGCCCTGTCTGTGCTCAAGAGGACATTCCTGGAGAAGGAACACATGCAGGGCTGGTCTGGGGGTGGTGCTAGGGCCTTGGGTTTCTGTGATGTGGTCTTGGGTTTTAGGTGGTGATGTCCACTTGGACTTCTTGGCCCCGTGGACTTCTTGCCTTGTCAAGGAGGACAAAAGGAAGGCAGCAAGAGCAGTGACCCCAGTGCTCAGGGCCTAGAGGTGCTATTGACTGCATCTAATCAAAATGAACTTTAAAAATATCTTAAATCACCTATGAAGAATAATTAATATACATATGCCTTATATACAACCTTATATCCTTATTCATGTTTTAGTATGGCTTCCAGATAATTTAATTTTGTCTTTCATTTACAGTAGTTGGTAGAGGCAACAGCACTTACCTGGCTACCAGAGCAATGTGCTTCCTTCTGTATCCATGGTGAGTAAACCCTTAAAAGTCTTCATGTCCTCTGTATGTATTGGCTTTTAGGCTTGATGGCATCTGGCGCCTGCTTAAGTTAATAAATCTCTAACATGACTACCTGTATACTTTCAAAAGTGATAGGACTTGTTGAAAGGGAGGGAGGGAAATTTGAGAATGAATCTAGTTTTCTGGCTTGAAGTTTAGCAGTAATGCTTTTCGCTGAGATGGTAGAGGGTGGAGAAAGGACAAGTGTAGACGCGTTACAACTCATCAGCCTCATTCCCTGTTGTTGGGTGTTTAGGTTGGTTGCAGGATTTTATAATTAGCAAACATCTTTTCACATATTCTTAATTTCTAAACACAGGATTGCTGGGTAAAAGGCATGCATATTTTTGAGCTTTTAAAACATACATTGCCAAATGACTTTCAAAAGAGCTATTTCCTCAGGTTGCTAACCTTAGGGCAGATTTGGATCCTCCAGTTTTAAGTCTCTTTCCCTTCTTTTCCTCTCTCTCATGTTTCTTTTGTCCACTCAATAACTAAAGTTTGGTTCAGTACTTAATACGTCTCAAAGCCTGACACAAAGCTATCTTGGCTCCTTGTAGGGGCTTGGAGATGACTGGGGGAAAAGTAGGGCCATGTCAGGCTTTAGAGCTTTAAATGTGGATAATTTATTTCACTGACAAATGCATTTGGCTCTGTACACCAGGTAAGATAAGTTAAAATCTTTCTTCATTTAGGTTGGTGATACCACTCAGAGTTTGAAACAAGAAATGTTTAACTTTGTCCATACCACAAATAAGATACTGAGATCAGGCTTTCACCCAGAGAATTACAATTTAGAGGTACCATGTTATAGGAAATTTTTTAGAATATTATGCAAATTTTGTTCCCTTATCAATGGCCATATCAACCCTCCAGCCTATAAGGCATGCCTGTCCTTTTCAGGGGTCTGTCTGCCTGTTTCACAATACTTGATAAAGAAGAATGGACCAGGCGACCCACGATCAGGGCAATAATTCTCCACCCTGTATAGTGGGGTCAGCTTCTATCCTCTTGGTTTAAGGGTAAATTTTACACCACTTGGCTTGAGCACCTAAATTGCTAGCTGTAACTCTGACACTGAGGAGAAACAGGAGCTGGTGGATTTTATTGTTGTAATTCAGATAGGAGAGGCCAGCCTAATAACAGTATCTCCTCTCCTCTCACTGGCACTTAGTAAAAACTTCAGCACACATTATCACCATGTTTACTGCTCCCAAGGATCTAAAGTTATTGAAAAACTTAGGCCTTTCGCAAGTACAAAAAATAATGAGCAATGTATCTATGTGCTAAAAGAATTAAGAAGGGATTGCTGGAGTAACGTGAACATAATGCAAGACTCACTTGTGAACACCATTGCTGTCATTTCTAAACAAGGACTATTATGTAAACTCCTGTGATCCAGAACTCTGTTAGTAACTGTGGCTCTAAAGTTTACTTAAATAACTTCTTGAGTCTTCAGGTCATTGTCTTCTCATCTTTAAAGTGGGAAAAATTCTGTCTCAAGAGTCTTACAAAGATTTTAAGAGCTAGCGTGCATAAAGCCCTTACACAGTAGCTTTTTAAAAAAACTATTCAGTAACCATAGCTGTTCCTGAAACAATGTATGCCTTTCTAATATATCTGACTCATGAAATACTAATCATTATCTGAAAATGTAAAATACTCCAAAATCTGAGCACCAACATAATGTTACTGGTGGAAAATTTCACACCTCACCTCAGATGATGGATTATAATCAAAACTCAGGCACACTGAAAATATTAAAAATTACTTTGGGACTATATGTATGAAGTATATATGAAACAAATGAATTTTAAGTTTAGACTTGCATCCCATCCCCAAGATATCTCATTATGTATTGAGAATATTCCAAAATCCCCAAAAAAATCTGAAATCTGAAAACGTTCTGATCCTAAGCATTTCAGATAAGAGATATTCAGTCCAGATATGATATAGGGCAAATCTTCAGAACTCCGGATGCTTGTTACTTTATTCAACAAATTATTCTTTCTATCTTTGTCTTTCCAAATGGACCTTACAAGGCTTTACTCAGGTGGATAATGAAGAAACACCATAGCAGATCTGCCTAGACTATACTTTTAAGATAAGCATAGAAGCAATTCACAATCAGCTCAAGTGCCTAGCATGTTTTACTTTCTTACTTTAGAGAAACGAAAGCGATATATAAGAAATGAATGTGTGATCCTAGTTAAAGTAGTCTTTTAACTCCCCCTCATACACTACCATGCACATTTATTTCTGGGGCAAATTAAACACGTTGCAACTTTGACATGTCCAGTAGGAGGCCAAAATTTTATTTATTTATTTATTACTTTTTTTTTTTTTGAGGCAGAGTCTCACCATGTTGTTCAGGCAGGACTTGAGCTTACTATGTAGCCAAGGTTGGCCTCAAACTCATGGCAATCCTCTTGTCTCAACTCCCCAAGTGCTGGCATTACAGGCGTGCACCACTATGCCTGGCCTGAGGCTAATCTTTTATAAATAATAAAAGTTGTAGATGACCTGGACTTTTATTTAATCCAGTGTTTCAACCTCTTCCCTCTTCCTATTAATGTAATATGACTTAAAATAGGACATGTAGTCCCTCTCCTCTCTTCCTGCTAAAATCTCAGAGTGCTGCATTCTTTCCACAGGGTTCATTCTTTCCCGATCAGGGGACCCTGGATGGGGAGGGCTCTGAAGAGCACCCACTTGTTCTGATATTGGGAAGCCAAGAGACTTCTGGCCACATGTTTGAAGGGCTGAGGAATGACATGGGCACCAGACATTCCAGGAGAGAGCACAGCATGGAAGGTGCAAAGCTACAAATTCTGCTCTCTAATCATCAGAGTGGGCAGCATGGAGACATGTTGTTTTCTAAGAGAACTTCTGAACTGGGTATAAGCAGGGATTGTGAAATTAATTTTGAAAACTATCATTTACCTGTATTACATGTGCAGGTGGCTATATTTCTAATTTGGGAGTTTCAGAGCAAACAAAAAGTTTCCCAGAATGTAGGATGATCAAACCTTTCAAATTCTAGATTAGAAGATGTAGTCTGCCCAAAGACTTTTTTCTCCTGGCTTGTCCAAAGATTTTTTTCTCCTGACTTGTGCATTTCCTCAAAGATACCCTTTTTATAAAACTACAGTGAAGGTACAATTTCCCTCCCTACCCTGTGAAGCTTATTAAATGTTAAAATAATAATTACTTTAAACATACTTAAAGATCCTTCAAAGCAGGGCAGTATTTCGAGGCCATCATTATCTCCCCATATTGGGCACCAGGTTTGTGTTGCAGCCACC
>RJWM01031907.1:0-21964 GCA_004363535.1 Dasyprocta punctata | reverse complement strand
ATCCCCGACTTGAAACTATACTACAAAGCTACTGTGATAAAATCAGCATGGTACTGGAATCAAAACAGACCTGAAGATCAATGGAATAGATTAGAAGATACAGCCACAACTACAAACACACTCAGCCACCTCATCTTTGACAAAGGGGCCAAACAGGTACATTGGAAGAAAGACAGCCTCTTTAACAAATGGTGCTGGAGAAACTGGCTTTCTATATGCTGTAAACTAAAACTAGATCCATGCTTATCACCATACACTAAAATAAAGTCAAAATGGATCAAAGATCTGAATATAAAAACAGAGACACTAAACTTACTAGAAGACAGAGTAGGTAAAAATCTTGATGACATAGGAGTAGGCAGAGAGTTCATGAACAAAATGAAATCGCACGGGAAACACTTCCCAGAATCAACACCTGGGATCTCATCTTACTAAAAACTTTTTGCAAGTCAAAGAAAATCTCCAACAGAGTGAAAAGAAAACCCACGAACTGGGAAAATATCTTAGCCAATTGTCCATCAGACAAAGGACTTCTATCTAAAACATATAAATAATTAAAAGAAATCAGGCCCCTAAAATTCAACAACCCAATCCAAAAATGGGCATCTGAGATGAATACACACTTCTCAGAGAAAGAAATACAAATGGCAAAGAAATATACGAAAAAACGTTCAACATCAATGGTCATTCAGGAAATGCAAATTAAAACAGCACTGAAATTCCATCTCACTCCAGAAAGAATAGCCAAGATCAAGAAATCAACCAGTAACAAATGCTGGAGGGGCTGTGGGGAAAAAGGAACTCTTCTCCACTGTTGGTGGGAGTGCAGACTGGTGCAAGCACTGTGGAAGTCAGTGTGGAGATTTCTCAAGAATTTAGGATTAGAGATCCCATTCAACTCAGCTATCCCACTTTTGGGCATTTTCCCAGAAGAATTGAAAACATCATACCACAGTGATATCTGTGCATCCATGTTTATAGCAACCCAGTTTGTAATAGGCAGATCTTGGAAACAACCCAAATGCCCAACAATCAAAGAATGGATAAAAATGATGTGGTATTTTTATACAATGGAGTACTACTCAGCTATTAAGAAAGATTGGGGCTGGGGATTTAGCTCATTGGCCTAAGCGCCTGCCTGCCAGGCGTGAGGTTGTGAGTTCGATCCCCAGTACCAAAAAAAAAAAAAAAAAGAAAAGAAAGATTGCATTGAGACTTTTATAAATAAATGGACACGACTTGAGACCATACTCATAAGTGAGACAAATCAAACCCACAAGTGTAAATACCATATTGTCTCCCTAGTGTAAGAAACTGAAAAAGTATATATGATCCAAAATCTATAATAAATACTATGTGAGGGTAAAAAACAGCTCGAAGAGCAAAAGTAATTGGGAAGGGAAAAGGGGGAAAGAGGGAAGGGAAAAGGAAAAATATAAATCCGTATATATGTATATGTAAGATAACTAAACCGAACATACTGCTGAATGTATTACTTATTGAGAAAGAACAGTTAATAGTCATAGGATTAGATCAATTTTACATGTCTCTATCTGTTAATGTAAACAACGATTTTGAGGATAACAATATTGCAACCATTGTCAAGTTTCTATCATCTTGATTTGTAAACCTATAATGTTACTGTTGTGCATTTACTCTAGTTGTTTGCCTGTTTTGTTTTTGTCTTTCTTGTATGTGTCATTTTTTCTCTTAAATAAAAAATAATAATAATATGCAATTAAGCTTGGATGATAGCACTATGACTGATTTGCTTGACACTGTCAGGGTCACATAATTGTTGCCATTATTAGGTTTTCTCAGTATGCCAATACCCAGATTACTTTTGTGACATTAGCAGTACTGGGGAGCATTCTCAGAGAACTTGGTGTTGGGGCAAATACACTGCATCCTTCTCTCCCAAATTACCAGAAGTGGTCATATTTTTGGTCAGAGACAAAGGACTATAGCTAACTATGTCCTAAGTACCTCACTGAAAAGCTGAGTAAGTAAACAGATTTCTATAATAGCAAAAAAGTCTTTCCAGAATTAGTGCCAAACACTGCAGCACATAATAAAACAAACAAACAAACAAACAAACCATTGAAACGTGAGAAGATAATGCAAGAAAACGCCCCTCAAAACTCTCACCTCTTCTGAAGCCAGTCAGGGAAGAACAGAGTGGGAGAGTAGCATAAGCCACACACCCAAATGACTTGGTTGGATAAAAGAAGAGGTTAGAAAATAGAGTAAAGAGATGCTCAGAGGGATCGCAGCAGATATAACTAAACAGATAATGGAAATAATAACCAAAATGATCAAAGAGCTTTCAAAAGACATTAATAAAAAGCCAACTACACTACACAAAGTGATACAAAACATGAATGAACAGTTTAGCAAAGAATCACAACCCATCTGAAGGTTTCAATAAAAAATCCAGGACACTAAAAATTGTATTGAAGATAACAATATGCAATATATTAACCTCCTATTATGTTGTTTTGAAATTCTGCATCATCATTTTTATTCTTTTTCATTTTAAAATTAAAAAAAGAAATTGTAGGCAGCAGAAGTGAAAAACAAGACATCACAGTTCTGAGTAATCCAGTAGCAGTCAATGAAGGTGAAGAATTTATTTTAAAAAACCCTACCAACTGAAAAAAAAAACAAGGTCTCAATAAATTCACTGCCAAATTCTACAAGAACTTTAAAGATGACTTAATGATAATATTCTTCGAGTGTCTTAAAAAATTGAAAGAGAAAAATACTACTACTGAAGTCATTCTTGGAAGCAAGCATTATTACCCTGAGTCCCAAAACTAGAGAATGATCCAACCACAAAAGACAACTACAGGGCAACTGCTTCAGTGGAAATAGATGCAAAATCCTCAACAACATACGGAAAATCATCTAAAAGATCATACACCATGACCAAGTAGGATTCCTTCCTAGGATGCAGGGATGGTTCGACATAAACAGAAAGTGTAGTACACTACATAAAAGAAGCAAGGACAAAAAATATAATATCACCTCAATATATGTAAAAAAAATATTTGGCAAAATTCAGTATCCATTGATGACAACCTCTCTCAAGAAAACAGGTAAGGAAGAACCTTATCTCATTCCAACAAAAGCCATCTATGATAAATCAATGGTCAAATACACGTTAGATTGGGAGAAGCTGAAAGCTTTCTCTCTAAAGTCAGAAACAAGACAACGATATCTATTCTCTCCACTGCAATATAACTCATGGAACATTAACTAGAGCAACCAGTCAAGAGAAAGAAATTAAGGAAACATATATAGGAGAAGGATAATTAAAGTATCATTATTTGGCACTGACATGATCCTCTCCATAGAAGACTTCAAAAACTCCACCAAAAGACTCCTAGAATAATTAACCAAATTCAGTAGCATAGAAGGTTACAAAGTCATTACACAAAAATCAGTAGTGTTCCTGTATACCAGTAATAAACTCATTAAGACAGAAATATGGGAAATAATACCTTTTACAATAGCACCAAGAAAAATGAACTAACCTATCCAAGGAAGTGAAGGACCTCTGAAAAAGGAGACTGAAGAAGATACCAGAAAATGGGAAAATGCTCCCTGTTCCTGGGCAGGCAGGATCAATATAGTTAAAGTGGTCATACTTACAAACTGTTACACAGATTTAATGCAATCTCAATCAAAATACCAATAGCGTTTCTCATGGAACTGGAGAAAACAACCCTAAAATTCATATGGAAGTAGAGGAGATCTAGAATAGCAAAAACAATCATGCGCAATAAGACTAAGGTTGGAGGCATCACAATCCAGATTTTAAATTATACTACAAACTACAGTGTGCTAGGTGTGGTGATGCATGCTTGTAATCCTAGCACTTGGGAGGCTGAGGCAGGAGGATCATTGCAAGATCAAGAGCAGCCTGGGCTACAAAGTGAGCTGAAGGCCAGCTTGAACTGCATAGTGAGACCCTGTCTCAAAAAGACAAAACAAAGAAACAAACCAACAAAACAAACAAACAAACAAAATACAAAACAGACTTGTGGATCAATGGAACAAAATAGAGTACACAGAAACAACTCCAGGCACTCTCCACTACTTTATGTTGACAAAGGTACCAAATACTTTTGCTGGAGGAAAGACACCTTCTTCAACAAATGATGTTGAGAAAACTGATTATCCATATGCCCAAGATTGAGTACAGACCTGTATCTCTCATCACGCACTATATTGAAGTCAAAATGGATCATAGATCTACATATTAAAGCAAATAATCTGCTGGGAGGAAAAGTAGGTGAAATCTTGGAAGATACAGGTGTAGGCAAGGTCTTTCTGAACAGAAGCCTAGAAACCAAGAAATAAAACCAATAATCAGCAAATGGGGTCATATCAAACTAAAAAACTTCTGCACAATAAAGAAAACAACCAACAGAGTGAAAAGACAGTCTAGGGAATAGGAAAAGTGTTCCAAGCTATTCTTTAGACAAAGGACTAATATCTACAACATATAAAGAACTCATAAAAATTAAGTCCCCAAAATTTAAAAACCCTGTGAAGCAATGGGTTTTTGAAAGGAATGATGCTCGTCTGATGAAGAAGTAAAGATGACTAATAAAAATGTGAAAAAATGTTCAACATTGCTGGTCATTCAAGAAATGCAAATTAAAACAACACTGAAATTACATCTCACACAAGAAAGAATGGCCATTTTAATTAAAAACCAATACCAGATACTGATGATCATGTGGGGAAAAGGAACCTTCTTGATTGTTTGTGGGAGTGTACAATGGTCCAACCACAGTGGAAATCATTCTTGGATTCTAGATAAAACTAAAACTAGAAGTTACATTCAACCCAGGTATTCATCTTCTAGGTTTCTTCCTGAGATAATTAAAGATATCATGTTACAGTGATACATGCATACCCATGTTTATAGCAGCACAATTCACAATAGCTAAATCTTGGAGTCACCCTATATTTCCATCAGTAGATGAATAGATAAAGAAAATGTGGTGTTTGTGCACAATGGAGTACTTCTCTACCATAAAAAATAAAAACGTGTCATTTATAGGAAAATTAATGTAACTTGAGACTATGCCGTTAAGTGAAATAAATCATACACATGACCTTAAATATCTCATGGTTTCTCTTACATGAGAAATTCAAAATACAGATAAAGATGACAGATAGACAAGAGTAAGTAGTGAGATTGTTGTTTAGCATATGGAAAGGAACCAAGTGATGTGGGGGAAAGGGGAGGTACATCAAATGGAAAAGGGAATTGTGAAGTTTGCATATGCACTAAGTCCCTATGAGCAATGTGAATGTGATCATTCTCTACTCCAAACATCATGTCATTCACCTATCATCCATCTATTCTCTCTCTGTCTCTCTCTGTCTCTCTCTCTCTCTCTGTCTCTCTCTCTCTCTCTCTGTCTCTCTCTCTCTGCTGCTGCTGAGTCAGAGGATATGTGAAGGAGATTTAAAAAAAGAATTAAGATGTGTCATGTACATGTAATGACCCCTACGATGAATTTAACCATTATTAGAGTTAAGGTGTGTCGTGTACATGTGCCAACCTCCCACAATGAATTTAACCATTATGTACTGCAAATGTGGATTAATAAAAAAACCTTTAGTCCTCACACAAGCTCCTTACCTTGGTTTCCAGCAGATTCTGGCCTGGTCCCTTTGCTGATGTGAGGTCTGCAACTCCTCCCGTGAACTGGTGACAATCCTCACACCAAAGCAGACTTCCCTAAAACCAGGGAGACAAAAATGAAGGTACAGAACTTCTGGATACACCTGCATGGACTTTTCCAAGCTGAGAGAATGAGTAGAGTCCAGACATCACATCCAGACACCATGTTCAGTGCTTGTCAAGGCTGATAACTCGGCAGAGATGGCCTCCAAGGGCCTCTTTTGTTGAGGCGAAGTGGGTGCCCCGTTTCCATCCTATGGGTTTCAAACTTGGTTCCTGGCAAAACCTGAATACTCATCTCTATTTACCTGAGTGTATGCCCTCACACCAAGGCTCTAATTTCAGGTTCCCAGAGGCCTAAGTGGAGAGTGGGCATATTCTGACCAGACTGCCCCTGTGTGGTCCAGGTCTGACAGTGCAGGCAGATTTGGTTGTTCAGAGACCCTCTCTCTGTGATGAAGCTTTCTCACTCTCAGGCACTCCCCTGCACCGGTAACACACTTTCTCTGCTCCAATCATATGAAGGGCAGATCTCAGAGCAAGGTAGTCGCCTCTTTCTGACCCCAGAGGCTGAAATCAGCGGATGTCACAGATATGCCTTTCGGAGGACTTAACAGAGCTGACACGAGGTGCGAAATAGAATTGTCTTGTGGGTCCTCTGTATTCCCAGGGACCTCACCTTGGTGTCTCCCAAACCCAAGATCCTGTGTCCTATGTCAAAACCAGTGTGTTCCCTTTAGGACAAAATGTTTAACACTCAGGGATGTCTAAAGCAGAAAGGTCACCATGAGCATGGGGAGTGGAGGTGGAGTGCCCTGGCAAGTGTGTCCCAGGTACAGGGCTGGTATGTATTATTTTGGGGCACGCATCCTGGCTCAGGCCCACCACACTTATCACACAGTACCTCAACTTGATCTGGCTGAACTCAGGTCCTCGCTCCTGCTCCCACCTTCAGCAGGGAGCTCATAACCAGGTTCTAAATTGCAGGGGTCCCCTAAGGCAAAAGAGGGGGCTCACCTGATAATTCTCCACTGCACAGCACGAGGCTGTCAAAAGAGGGAGATATGGGTTATTTTGAGACTCAACCTGGAATGGGGCTTTGACTCTCACCCTCAGCCCCTGAACTTAACTAAGTGATCTGGGATCCTATCTTCCCAGTCACCTGAAGGGCAGAGCTCAGAACAAGGTTCAGACTCCCAGGGTCCCCCGTGATAGATATGGGAGAGGGGCTTATTGTATCATATCTGCGCCTGTGTGATGCAGGGCCCACAGGAGAAGCAGATCTGGGTTATATGTGGAAACTCTATGTAGGGTGAGGCTTCAACAGTGCCCCACAGCCTCTCACTTGACTTAACTAAGCCCGGTCCTCTCTGCTCCTCCTACCTGAAGCAATCCTCAGAACTAGGCCCGGACTCTCCTCTCCTGGTGCCCTGAGGTGAAATGAGGGTTCCTCTGAGAGTTTTCTCCTAGTGCTGGGCTAACAGCAGAGACAGAACTAGCTTAATACGGGAATCCTCTCTCTCAGGTGGGGCTTCCTCACTCTGGCGTCAGCTCTGCATTGACCTGCCATTCTCCAGGGCTTTTGCTCCTCTCACCTGAAGCTCAGTCCTCAGAAAAAGGTTCTGACTCTCAGTGTCCAGTGAGGAGAAAGGGGACACTCTCCAGAGAATTTTGCACTGGGCAGTGCAGGGCAGGAAACCAGGCTGTTCTAGAACATCCTGAGATTGTCTCACTGGGGAGGGGATTCCTCAGTATTTCCCATAGAACCTCGCTTGGGCATCCTAGGCTCTCTGCTCCTCTCACCTGGAGTGCAGTCCTCAGAACAAGGCTCTGATATTCTCTCTGGTCCCAGGGCAGGCAATTCTGCATCTCCTGCTGCAGGGCAAACAACAGGGGCCTTTCTAGAATGTCCAGGAGCCCTCTCTCCTGAGTGGAGCTTCCTCGGTCCTGACTTACCTTTCACCTTGACCTAACTGAGTCAGGTCTTCTTCACTCCTCCCTCCTGAAGCCCAAAATTTAAAACAAGGCTCAGACTCTGCACTTGAGGTCTCATGAGGCAAAATCAGCCCCCCACCTGAGAATTATTCCCCAGAGTGCAGGGATGACAACACAGGTAAATCTGAATTGTTTCAGGTGCCTTTCTCTGGGGTGAGGCTTCCTCACTCCCCACACAATCCCTCAGTGTGACCCCTAACTGAGCCAACTCACTTCTGCTCCCCTCACCCTGAAGCTCACAGCTCAGAAAAGACCTCCTGTCGCTCTGACACAGGCAGAGGCAGGGAGTGGATGTCACATCTGGAACGTGCGTGGAGTCTCCCTGGGCTGACAGCAGGAGCTGAAAGGAATTTTCCAGGCCCTTCCCTCCTTCCTAGGGATCAACACATTGGCTCCTGACAGAGCCTGTACCCCGGTTCTCTATGGACCCAATTCCGTTCCCCACTGTCCAAGGCTCTATCTCACAGTGGCCTAAGGGGCTAAAGCTCATTCTAACAAATCGGCCTGTGTATGGTACAGGGCTGACAAGAGAGGACGATCTGGATAGTCTGGGGACCCTCACTCTGGGATGGGACTTCCTTAGTCTCCCCACAGCTCTTCATTGTGACCCCAAGAGGAGCCCTGCCCACTCTACTCCTCTCAACTGAAGCCTAAACCTCACAATAGGACTTCTTCTGTCTCTGACCCAAAGCAGCTGCGGACAGTGGATGTCATAGCCTGTAATGTGCTGGGTCTGAGAGCAGAAGCACGACAGGAGCCTCCCTGTCCTCCCAACCTCCCAAGAGTCATTGCCTTGGTTTCTATGAGAGCCCCGACTCCCATCCTCTATGGATCTGAATCTGTTCCCTTTAGACCAAGAACTTGACTCCCAATGTCACCTGAGTTGCAACACTGTCTCAGTGGACTATCCTGCTTCAGTGGAGGGGGAATGACAAAGCAGGAATATCTGGATTGCTGCGGAACTGTATGTCTTGAATGGGGCTTCTACACCCCCCTTTCAACTCTCATCTGCACCCCTAAAAGAGCTGGCTTCCTCTCCACTCTCTTTACCTGAAGCAGGTACCACACATCAAGGACATCACTCTGACTCTAAAAGGTGGCAGTCAGTGGAGAATACACCCATCACTGTGCCTGGGGTGTGGCAGGAGGGGAAGAACTGGATTCTGTGGGTCACCTTTGTCCTTTCTAGAGGTCTTCATTTTGGTTCTTGGCATAGCCTAAGTCCTCCATGGACCTGAGAATGTTCACCCCACAGGAAGACTGACTCCCAGGGTTCCTTGGGGCAGAAGGAAGGCGACTCTTTTTTTTTTTTTTTTTTTTTTTTTGCGGCACCGGGGATTGAACTCACAGCCTCGCACCTGCCAGACAGGCACTTAAGCTGCTGAGCCAAACTCCCGGCCCTGGTTTTTTGAGGCAGGGTCGCACTATGCAGGAAGGCGACTCTTATTTCATTGTAGAATAACTATGATTACCATGCATGATTCACTGTTATACTTCGTTTTCTATTTCTCTTGCATTCTTTATGTCCTGTTAAATAGAGTTGTGTTGAAAGCCAGTCCTCACTCTGCAAGGTGTTTTCAGGTGTTTACTAGTAGAGTCTCTGCAGCCAGACTGTCTCCATTTTCTTGCTGCTATGAAGACTCCTCTGGGTCACTGGCATCTCTGGTATGAGGTATTGCCTCACATTGTACAATGTTGTAGAGCCAGTAGCTTAAAATCATCCTTCCAACTCATGCTGTCATGGGTCACCTTTGCAGGTCTCATCCCCAGCTCCCAACTTCTCTGCCCTATCCAAACACAAGTGCCATTTGAATAGTCTTCAGTCTCAAGGGCTTCCTCATGTTTCGATGTTTACATTTAGTTGTTTATATTTGTTTACTAGGTTTTCCTACCTCTCTCTTCTATTGCTCTCTAAGATTAATTCAGGAACCACGAGGTAGTACCCTAATTTTGTTGTCATTTTGGTCCCAGTAGGTAAGGTGCAGAATTATAAGGAATTCAAGGAAAATTGAAAGGTTCCTTATTCTGTTTCTTGGCAATGAATGCCACATTCTACTCAATTTATATCAGTTGTTTTTTTTTTCCTGAAGCTGTCAGGAAAGCTTTATAGTTGCCACTATAAAACTTTTATCTTTTTCCTTTTTTTTTCTTTTGGTACTGGGAATCAAACTCATGACCTCACACTTGCCAGGCAGGTGTTGTGCCACTGAGCTATATCCCTAGATCCCCAAAATTTCACTATTTTCATTGGACTTCTTTTTTAGATATTTCTAGTAATTATCTTCTGTAAAGTAAAACTTTAAATTTTTAAATTTGTGTAAAATTTAGTTGCTGGGATAGAGGTCGTTATTTTAAGTGAAATAAGCCTGGAACATAAGGGCAAGTACTGGGTGTTTTCTCTCGTAGGGAGATGCTTCAAAGCAGTATATAATGAATGCAAAAGAGTGAATACCAGACCCTGGGAAGGGTGGAGTGTGGAGTGGATGAAGCACTATCTTTCTAAATAGCCCTGTCACTGATTCTGTTTGTTTCTGGAGAGAGAAATTTTTACGACTCACATCTAAAATGTCCCCCAAAAGCCTCCTATTTGGGGAACAGGTGAGGGTCACTTGGAGCAACACTGAAGGGTAGATTCTCTCCCCTTCTCTCTTTGCTTCTTGGCTGCAAATTGTGCCTCAGAATAAACCTCTCCTCCTTTCACCTGTGGTGTCTGGTATTTTATCCCAGCTATGAGAAATCCAATAAAGAAATATCTATTGCTATTGACATCAATAAATATAGATGTAGATACAGTAGATACAGAATAGATCAAGGTTTACTCTTTGCATCTGAATATCCAGTGGTTTCAGAACTAGTTGTTTTGGAGAGCCCTTCCTCTCCTCTAATCAACATTTACATCTTTATCATAATTAGTTATTTGTATATGCAGAGACATGTGGATCTATTCTTGAACTTCATTCTGTTACGCTGTTGTATTTCTAATGTTATTCCAGTCTTGTTTGTTGTTAGTTTATAATGCATGGATCAAAGTAGAGTGACTCCTTCAATTCTGTTCCATGTTTAAAGGTTTTCCTTGGCTGTTCCAGGATCTTTAATATTTTATATGAGTGCTGGACTCAGAATTTTTATTTGGATGGCATTGAATCTACCACAGTATTTGGGAAGAATTAATTTTATAATAATATTAAATCATCTCGGTAATGAAAAAGAATTATATCTCCATTTATTTTGGTCTTTTCAATGTATCATATCGCTTAATGCAGAGATCTCTACATTGGTTCTTAGAACGAAGAGCTAGAGAAGAGTGAGGGAAGACCATGGACTATACACAACAATCAAGGTTTGCTTCCATTACCCACCCAGACATACTCAGGAACATGTTTTGCTAACTTGCTAGGTGTTCCTTAAAACGCAGTTGACATACCGAGATTAACAGTCAAAAATTACCTCTAGGTACCTTCAAACCCAAACACAGCTCTTTAAACTGTATTTACTCTCCAAAGGAAGATAATACCAAGTTTGTAATTCTACCTGACATAATGCAACCATCCTTAATATGACCATAAACAAAATAATCCCTTCTCCAAAGTCTGCACAATTCAAAATTTTTAAAAGCCAAAGTTCAAGTATCTCCTGGGACTCAATACAAACCCTTTGCTTTCAAAAACTGATTTCTGTTTGTACGTGTCAAATGCCTACCACAAAGGATGAAGGTATTCAAAAGTGTTTTCTACTGTGTCCAAGGCATACCTTTCCTGATGGCTTTAGTATTACTGAATATGTATATGTGTTGGGAAGCAAGTGTGCAGTGATTGGCATGGCTTACCTTCATCTCCTGAAACAACTCTGTTATCATGCATTGCTCATGCCATGTCTTCAAGAAGTGCAGATATGGTACAACTTGTTCTAGTCCTGAATGAGGTGATGCTCAGAGCTTGTCAAATAGCACAGGGATCCTTAAATTGAGCTGTGGACACTGGCTGGGAAGGGACCTCTAAGTCATGCTCCAGGCCCACCTTGCTGCACCTGATCCCTCCTCCATGCCATTTCTGTCTTTGAGTAGGCCAACTGGAGGCTGATTCCACTGAATTTGTGAGGCAAATAAACTGCTCTTCCTTTAAATAGCAAGTATTCTCCCTATTGTCACAGTAATAGGAGACTGGTATAAAATAATTGGTATCAGAACTAGGGTGACTACTATGACCAAACCAGGCTATGTTTCCAAAGTTTTAGAAGTGGTTTGAAGGAGACATTTGGCGAGGCTTGGGGATACAGGTTAGCAAAGCCCTGAATTCTGTAGGCAGTGTTTAATGTGCAAAACCGGTCAAAGTTCAGAAGAACAAAAAGGTGATAGTCGTGGTTACAGTAAGGTCCAGGATCAGGAGTTTTCCATTGGGAAAGTTGTCCATTGTCAGTTGTACAAGATGCCAGATATGTTACGCTATGGCAGAAAACTTGCCTGCACTTTGCTTGTTTCATGAAACTTTGTGGGAGACTGAAACTAATGGGGGTGGACTAATTTGGTGATAGAAATTATAAAGTCAGACAATGTTCAGGTTGTGTCATGTTAACTGTTGAATGTCAGTAGAAAAATCTACAGTGAGTTTTATGAGGAAATGACAGCGCTGAATGATTTGTAAGTTTGAGAATTTTACAAGAAAGAAGCCCTTGCAAATTCAGGACCAAGGAGATAATCATTGCTGAAAGATCACTATTAAAAAGAAGTTATTTACTTTGTACCTGGCCAAGAAGAAAAATACCTTGAAGACATATAAAAATCACCAAGTCTTCAACTATTATACAGTCAAGGGCATAACACTGTAAATCTTTCCATTCAACAGAGTCCTCAGGATTCTCTAAAGCAGTGGTGGTGAGCCTATGACACTTGTGCCACAGTAGGCACACAGAGCCCTCTCTGTTAGCATGTGAGCCAAGTTGCCCCAAGTCACCCCAGTGTTAGCCCAGAAGCCAAACGTTCAGGTTTTGTTGCAGTGCCGGCACTTTGCCATGAATAAGTGAGTTTTCCATTGCATTTGGGCACTCAGTCTCTAAAAGGTTCCCCATCACTGCTCTAGGGCCACTTTTTCAGGGCCACCTAGGTCAGTCTATCCCTGAGTTTAGCAAGTCAGACTCTCAGTGGCCATTGCAGTCATGTGTCAAGGAGACTCGGCTTCTGCACAAGATGATTATTCACAAGATACAGGGTTTTCAGGCATGCAGAAAGTAAGAGATATGGAGATTGAGGCTTTCACCCAAATTTCGGTAAAAGTGGGACACGGTCACAGTCTCTGGCAAGAGTGATGAAAGAGCAATGTATAAAACTTTGAGTGAAACAAAATTTGCAATCAGGACCTCAGGAATTTGTAGTTGCCAAGTACAGTACATGGATTTTCATTTGAAGGAAATCACAACACTGAGTGGAGCCAGCCCAAGCCAAAGGCCATGTGGGCTACAACCTGAATGTCCATAGGACCAGGACTGCCAAACAGTTTGTAAAACACATCTCACCACAACCTGCCCTGGTTCCTGGATGGATCAATAGGACTTAGAGTTTGTGGTGCTGAGACTCATTCTAGTATGGCTTTAACTGCAGCCCTAGCCCGGTTGCTCTCTTTTGAAATGGAAATGCTTACTGTGTGCTTCTCTATGCTGGAAGGATTCTATTTTCTTTTTGATTTTTATGGGAGATCAGAGTTTGACTGGAGTCTCATGGAGAGGCTTTGGATTTGGCATTTTGTACTATAATGAAACTGTTAAGACTTTGGGAACTCTTAGAGATAGACCAACTGCATTTTGAGTAAAGAGATTCCCATGAACCTCTTAGGGGTGGGGGGATAGTTATGTTATAAATGTAAAAGTTTAGCGAATTCCAGAAATCCTGATGTATGATGGTAGGTCCTGGTAGGAAGGGAAAGTCACTTGGGGTGACTACAAAGTGCGTATTGTCTTCTCTGACACGTGCTTTCCCTCCCCCTCCTGGCTGCCATGGTCTGAACAGCATTTCTGCTCTGTAGTCTTCTGCCATCCTTTTCTGTAATGGAGCCAATTAAGCAGGCACTACATCCTCTGAACAAAGTGAGCCCAAATCCATCTCTTTTGTCTTGACTTACAATTGATTGAAATTTTCCCCAACCAACAGCAAATCTAAGAAGGAAATTGAAACATCTAAATCATTGGCTGTAGATATTTATAGCTATAGTATAGATTGCAATTTACTTTTTGCACATGCATATTCAACTGTTACAGAATTGGTCTTTATGAGACGGTCCCTTCTCGCCTAAAATCTTCATTGACTGTATGCAGATCCTCATTTTCCTGAGGAACAAACCTCCCCCAGAGTACATATCTCTTTCCAGGAAACCTAAGAAAGGAAGACGATCAACACAAATTTACCATTTCCACCATCTTGATTGAGAAACACTGTCAACATGAACCACAGAAGGACCAAAAACAGAGAGAGAACTCTGTGACCTGACAAGGTGTAAAACAGGAGGTCAGGTGGCCTCTGTTACACCACAAAGTGACTCAGAAACTTGAGATGGAAAGAATATGACTGAATGGAATGAACAGTGAACCACACAGCATAAGAACACAAGGAGAATTAGTGGAAGGGTTCTTTCTCAAACCTGGTCCACACTCAAGGTAAGTGGACCAACCTAACCACTTCCTCTTCTTCCCTTGGATCCTCCCTCTAAAGCTCTTCCCCAGTCTCAGACCCAACCTTTCAAGTGCAGCCCATTTTTCCAACTGTCCTCCACCTTCTTCCCCCAAGTCAGTGAACTTCTTGTGACCTCCCTTTGTCCTTTAAGGTGCCCAAAAGAATGAGGAACATCTAAAGACCCCTATAATGGGGTCATAGGAATAAACCTCCCCCAGAGTACATATCTCTTTCCAGGAAATCTAAAAAAGGAAGATGATCAACACAAATTTACCATTTCACCACCTTGATTGAGAAACACTATCAACATGAGCCACAGAAAGACCAAAGAGAGAGAACTCTGTGACCTGACATGAGGACGTGAATATACTGTGACCAGGGAATTTAGGACTCGCCAGAGTTCAGGTCCTTGGGAAGTGGGCAACAATATTGGTGTAAGTTTTATCCCAACTGGCACACAAATGTGAGGAGAATAAAACCAACCCCATGTGAGGAGGAGTGTGTGCAGCTTCTTTGATCTTGCAGGGGCACCAAGTGAAGAAGTGGGCGTGTGAGAGGGATGGTGGTGGATCCTGTAGAACTGATTTCCAGAGGAATGTGTCCTTGGCAGCCAGATGTGACAGAGAAGGCCTGGCTCAGGCCTGAATACCAAAGATAATTTCCCCCTGAGTATTTGTCCCATAGGTAAAGACGATGCTATTTCTCTGAGTCAGTGCACTGATTCCTACCTGGCCGGGGAGAGGCGGTGCATGTGGGAGGGCAGGGTCTCTCTCAGGAAAAGCACAGCTTGTCCTTCTCTAGACACCTACAGCACGGTGGATTTGTTACTGGACTTCATTCTGTCCCCCTAATGTATTTCTAGTGCAATCTCACTGTCTTGATTGCTGTTAGTTCACAATCCTTGGCATGAAGTGGGTGAACGCCTCAAACCGTTCTATGTTTAAAAGATGTCTTTGGCTGTTCGAGGCACTCGCTTTTTTATGTTGTAAACGTTGTACATGGCTTCCCAGTTTCTCAAATGGCTTCCCAAAATCCTCAAATTTTGATCTGGATGTTACTGAATCTATAAAGGTATTTGGGAAGAGGTGACTTCGAATAATTATTAAATTTTATGGATACTAAACAAAGTTTATATCTCTATTTAGATTCCCATTATATCATCTTTTCAATATATTATGTTTCTCAATGCAAAGATCTTCAATATCTCTTGTTAGGTTTATCCCTCTAATTTATATTTTCCGATCTTATTTTAAGTTATACTGCTTTATCTTTTTTTTTTTTTTTTTTGTCTTTTTGAGACACGGTCTTACTATGCAGTTCAGGCTGGCCTTGGGCTCACTTGGTGGCCCAGCCTGGTCTCTAAATTGCAAGGATCCTCCTGCCTCAGCCTCTCAAGTGCTGGAATTACAGGAGTGCATCACCACACCCAACTTGTACTGCTTCATTTTAATTTTGATTTTCTTACTAGCTAAAAAATACTTTATAATGAACTGGAATTCTGTGACAATGCTAAACACAATTACTTGTTTTAGACGCATTTCCTTAACTTTAAAATACTGCTTTTAAAATGCCTCATTGTAAATATGAAATTTCACTTCTTCTTTTCTAATCTGGGCTTCCTTATAAAAATTTTGGTATATTGAACATAAATTTAAAGACAATGTTAAATAATTCCACAAAAACCACCCTGCTGTGTGAAACCTTGAGTCGTAGGGTATATATTAGTCAAGCTACTGCATAAACCAAGTCCCTCAAATAGTTTCCTACAGGCAAAGATACTGTGTAACTTCTGGCACATGAATACCTGTCCCACATCTCCTAAACTGTAAAGCCCAAGCCTGAGTAGTACACCTATTATGACAAGCAGGCCCTGCAAATTGCAAACAAGACTAAAATACCCACTTAAACATGTTATTCACAAAATTCTTGATAGGCTGAAGCAAGTAATTTCATGAACAAGCACACAAAACTAGTGGAAACTAAGGGAACACCGGAAAGAGGAGTTGAGATAGAAATATTCCCTGGTAGAAGCTAAAAGGTGAATTGACATCGTGGGACATAGATGTGTATGGAAGTGGGAGGTGGCCAGATCCTCATCTCCATATCGGCCTAGATGGGGTCAGTTTAATATGGATGCATTTCAGGTAAGTGACACATGACATCGGTTATGGTGGTAGGAGGAGAACAGAGACTGTACCAGTGAATCGTGTGTCTGTGGGAAAGTGTGGGAGAAACAGTGTCTCCTTGTCATGTCATCTACCAATATAGGGCTTGGGAAGATAAGCAGGATTCATAGGTCAGTTTGGAAGTCTTCTTAGGTGTGTTAAGGATACTCCTCTTAGCCAGGTGTGGTGGCACATGCCTGTAATCTCAGCACTCTGGAGGCTGAGGCAGGAGGATTGTTGGAAGTTCGAGAGCAGCCTGGGCTACAAAGTGAGCTCAAGACCAGCCTGAACTGCACAGTGAGATCCTGTCTCAAAAAGACAAAAAAAATATCCTCTTTTCTTCAAGCAGACCATCTTCTGCTCCTCAGCAGATCCTATTTCACTATGATGTATACAAGGGAGGCTATGTGATATATTAGCCCCTCCTCCCAGGACTAGATGGGCTGGGGGTATGACTTGATGATCCGTAAAGCACAAGAGGTACACACTTATTTTTCTGGCAGAAGTTGAAGCAGGATTTAAAAAACAATCCCCCTTGAGTTTACTCCTTCTCCCTGTAACTACTTCTTGTTCTGGTACAGATAAGATTGGCAGTTACGTCTTATAAATAGAGTTTATGTCATGTTGTTCTCACAGGATTCAGAAGGCTCTTTCTTCTCCAAGGCTAAATTACTAATTGCCCCCACTCCTAGTTTCTAAAGACCAATCCCCTCAGCCAAACGTATAAAACTAAAGCCTTTCCTTTGTTCTAAACGTCAGCACTTTGAATGTGAGTTCGGTTGGGTCGATGTGCATCTAAAATTCTGGAAATATGCCCTCCTTTTTTCCCCATTTGTCTCTCTGATCTCTTGGATTCTGCAACATATCTGAGGGCCACAAAGGAACCCTAGAGGAAAGATTTGCTGTCTCCTTTGCCTACAGGCGTGAGAGGGGCCAAACTGCTGGAGTTCTGAGAACTGTAGTGCCACCAGGTGAAACTTCAGCTCCGAGAGGTGATCAGTCCTCTCATAGACCTCTGCCACTGTTAGAGCAAATGAAACCTGAGGGGATTCAGGATGATTCTGGAGCAACAGCGAGCTAGACTGCAGTAAGGTTTGGGGGCCCTAAGGGGGAAAATTCATCTCATTTGGATGGAAGGGGAGCCTGACCACCTCTGGTTGTGGGGGATGTACCTAGTAATCTGATATGGATTGGGTCAGATGAAACGTACAACTCCAAGTAGAATGTGGGGCTCACGGGATGAGCCTTCAACAAGAGTGCCAAATAGAATGCAAAAAAAGCTCACAGAGTTCAGGAATTGTGGGAGTGGCCCACAAAAGGTGCGGGGGTGGATTTAAAAATCCAACACAGGTATGGGAACAACTGGAAAAGAAAAGGTGCATAAATGCGTGTGTGAGAGAGCCGAATAAAGTGTGTGAGTCCACGGTCTCCTGGGCTCAGGTGGGAACTGGAGGAAGAATGCAGTCTAATTGGTCTGAAGATGAAATTAATTGAAAAATGATTTGCGCCGTAATGGACAAAGATAAGAGAAAGCTGCTTAGCTTTAGTGTACCAGGATATACAGGCAGAGTGTCACACGTAGGCTGGTAGAGAAAAAAACAAAACAGAAAAAAAAGGGGGGACCCTGTAAAACAGGGTGATGACAGCGACCAGCCCCAATGCGAACCAAGGCTAAAAAACACTTGAGCAGTCTGCTGGGACAGACAGACACAAGGCCAAGAGATTTAGGCTCAGTTACACCTGCTGAGATTAGAGGGGTGAAACGGGGATCGTCTTTTCATTTCAAAGTGAGCACAGAGCCAGACAGAGCTGAGAGTCCCCTCCCGGCTTTGGGAACCCAAGGCAGCTCATGCTCAGCATCGCCAGCCTTGCCCTGGCTGCAGGTGTCTGAAAACCACAGCAGCTCCAGCCTGAGACTGAGTGGTCAAAGCCCTGCGGGGCCTAGGAGGGTTCACAGGAGGAATCGAACTATAAATTTTAGGTAATTGGTAAATGTTCTTTTGGTTTCCAATTTAAGTTGGTACTTTTGCTTACTTTAAAATGTGAAATATTACTTGTGCATTACAAATTCTTAAACTGCAATTACACGGTTAACTTGCTCTTTGCTCTCTGTTGGTTTAAAATAAGAATACTGATTCAAGGACTTGCAGAGATCTGTTGGCAGTCAGGCAAATTTACGAGCAACAACCTGAGGAAAAATATCCAAACGGCTGCAGTCAAGTTTGTTGTGAAAGGTTCATAGAAAATAGAGAAAAAGATATAAAGAAGGTTATAAATATAAGAGATATATTTTTGATATGTGAGGATTCTTTATGATAAAGCTGTCTCCAAATAAAGAGATAAAAGAAATAATGACAAGACTGGAAAGCTTATATACATCAAACAAAGTTTGCGGAAGTAGTTTATTAAAAAATATGTATGTTTACTTATTAATTTTGTGGAGCTCAGATTGTTCCTTCCAAAAACTCTTGTGAGAGCCGGGGATTTAGCTCAGCAGCACAAGTGCCTGCCTGGCAAGCGCAATGTCATGAGTTGGATCGCCGGTACCAAAAGAAAAAAGAAAAAAAAAAAAAAAGAAAAAGAAAAACTCCTGCCAGGAAAATGATCAAACAGACATAAAACAAAAATGTTTAAGAAAGTGGTTTGATTGTATTATGTCTGATGATATAAGCAACTACTTAGAAGATAACAAGAGGGATTATGGTAACCACTGTTGTTTTACTATTGTTTTGAAGTCCTATATTCCATTATTTTATTTTTATTGTTTTTATTGGTTTTATTCTGTGCTATTTTGTTTGATTTTATTATGCCTGATGGTATGGGCAGTTATTTTGAAGATAACAAGAGGCATTACGGTAGCCATTATTGATTTCCTTTTATCTTTCTTTGAAGTCATGTACCATGTTCGTTGTTTTGTTTTGATTGACTCTATTGTATTTTACTTCATTTGCCTTTATTCTCTCCAAAATAAAAAAAAGTGATTTGCATCACAAAACAGTAAATATGGGAGGAAAAGCATCAAAACCCACCCCATGAAAATGAATGCTGGCTAATTTTAAAAGAGGCTATACAGAAAACTATGAAATAAAGATGACCCTCTAGAGCTTAAGAACTCTATAAAATAGCCTGGCCCTCCTTTGATGGTAAATGGCCAACAGGTGGGAAGAGGGTGCTGAGTAAAAGCAACTGGGATGGTGACCAGGAGCAGAAGACTATCAGGACATTAAGATCAATTTCCCTACATTGATTCATGACTAAATACAGTTCAGATTAGACCCACATGGCTTCACCCCTGTCTAGCTGCTTATTGGCAAAACTAGAGAGTTTTGCTTGCAGGAATGCAACCCAGCTTTCAGAGGTGACTACTGAAATATATGCGAATCATGATCAGAAGGCCAAACAAAAAGCTGATAGGAGGATCAAATAAAAATCTGTTGCCAACAGCACTCACAAAAGAAGAAAGAAAATACCAAGCAACCACTAAGGGACAAAGACAAGGACACTGATGAAACAGGTGTTAAACTGAGCTGAGATCTCCCAGTTAGCCAAAACTAGATTGGGATCATTGTACGTGATGTAAAATTATGGACACTGGAAAAATAAATGCCCCAAAATGATAAGAGAGGATAAAAATTTCCAAACTAAGAGGCTGTCTACAAAAGGCTATCACCTCCCAAGGGAAAAATAAGCAAACAAACAAACAGATGCTGACCTCATTGGACTAACAGAAACTATAGATTACCAGGACCAGGCCAGACCAGGCTCCATCCTCTTAGACATCCAGAAGCCCACGGTCACAATGAGAGTAGGGAGCAACTGATAGACTTTCTGGTAGGAGGTAGAACTGAACACCTGGTGATGACATAGCCCCATTGGGCTGTAATCCAAAAGTCATGTGACTACTGCTAGAGCCACTCGAGTCCCCAAATGCAGCCACTCTTATGGTCTGGGAAAAAAAAAAAGAGGTCCAACATAAGGTCTTGTGTCTTCCAAACCAGTTCCCCTGCTAAAAAAGGACTTACTGCAAAACTACAGGCCCAAATTACCTTTGAGCCACAGGGATAAACAAAAGACAACACCACACAAGGCTGGCGTTGAGGAGGGCCTCACTCAGTTGTACAAGACATCAAAGAGTAAACTCAAGCAACAAAAGAGGATAGTGAAAAAACACACTGTGGTAACTAATGGTGATGAGTCAAAAGGATCCTCATACTGAAGGTAAGCTTTCAGAAAGCTACCGCCAACAAGACAGAAGTAAAACTGGAGCTGGGACACATCAACAGCGATGTCCATAACACACTGAGCAATAGGAAACACACAAAACCGGGGGCTACTTTGTAGCTACAGTTGGCAGCAGAGAAAAAACAGCAGTACTGCAATGCCAAAGAACATACACAAAAGAGCCAGACAACTTAGGAGGAAGCCATGAGGCAGCACAAAGCTGCACTGGAGGAACCGAACGACTTAAGGCCAAGGCGAAAGAGGCCCAGTGCCTACAGGAGAGAATAGACCAAAATTCAGCTCAAGACAACTGGCCCAAGGGCTGCTCAAAAGCAACTACAGACAAAGGAGAAAACACACGAGCATGCAAGAACTACTACATGATGAGACAGAGGCAACTCAGGGACCGGCCAAAGAGGCCAAGGAGGCTCAAAAACATGCCAAACATAAGACAACGCAGTCTCTGTGGCAGGTGAAAAAAACAGAGCAAGTAAAACAGCTGACAGAGGTGAATGCGCAAACCAAGATGCAAAGGGAATGAAAAACACAAAAATTACAATGGCATGTATGAGAGTGTTATGGATTACAAACTGGTGGTCAACTTGACACCAGTTGAATTGGTTCAGCTGGTGTTGAGTTAAAGATGCTCCACCTGAAGAAAGGTGCCAGCATAAATAGGGATGTGGAGAAGAAGAGCCAGGCGTTGAGGGTTCTTCCAAGAGTTGCTGTTCGAGCCGCTGGTTCTCCTGGAGGTGCTTGTCACGCTGGCTTCTCCAATGTGGATTCGGCCATTATCGTCAGAGGAGCTCGGGACCTCATCAGTGAGACTGGCTGTGGTTCATGTTGCGGGAGCTCTGCTCCTCACACTGTGCATCGCTTCCTGGCTCCGGAGGGGAGGCTATGTGCTGGAGAACATGGTCACGCTGGGCTTCCTGACCTGTGCTCAACTGTTCTCCATCGTCGGAGGAGCGCGGGACCTCGTCGCCCTTGGGGATGGCTGTGGTGCTCTTCAGGGCAGCCCTGCTTCTTCTTTTGAGCGTGACTTCTCGGCTCCTACGTAGAACCCTCAACCCACTGCACGGCTCCTTCACCCTGCTGGCATAGACTTTCTAGTTCCACCGCTGACCTGTGGCCTTCCCAGCACAGAACCGTAAATAAACTGGCGTGAGCCCTTATTGGGGGCTCTTAGGTTCCCAGTTGGTACTGTGGGAGGCATTGTCA
>RJWM01031906.1:0-21965 GCA_004363535.1 Dasyprocta punctata | reverse complement strand
TGACTTAGACTAATGTCCTGTGCTGTCAACGACCAACCAGACATCTGACTAAATCACCAACACCTAAAATCCAGCTATGGAGAAATAAATTTATCTTATTGCTAAAATGTTCTCCTTCTTATATGACAACAACCAGATGAAGGAGTCAATTTTTTAGTCCACAGTCTAAATTCCACCCTGTATTTCTTCTTCTTTCTCACTCTTGACAACCCAATAAGTCATCAGACCCTCTAACATACCTTCTCACATGCCAGTTCAACTTGTCAGATAGCTGAATTGTTGAAATTATTTTGTTTGATTATTTAGCATTAGTTGCCTCTTATTCTTGATGTGTTCTGAATATTTTCCACAGCTATAAGAAGTTATGGTATAACTAACTTTCATAAATCCATCACTGAACTTTAACTGTAATCTTTATTTTGAAAACTTTCCTTAAGATGCACTGACATATTTTGACTGCAGTATTCTAAAATAAATTCAACATATTATTTTCCCCTAGATTTATATTCTTATTGGAACATATTTTCAGTAATAATGATTCCATTCATTATGGGAATTGGTATGGTATATATACATAACACATCTTCCTTTTTGTTCCTTTCCCCTCTCCATCCTCCCCACTCCTACCACTCTTGGTCCCCTTCTGTTTTGCAAAAGATCAACTCTTAATTTCCTATTATCTATCTTTTGTTTTCCTCTTTGAATTATTTATATATTGAGTTTCTCATATAAGAGAAATCATTTGATATTTAAACTTGTGCATCTGATTTGTTTCACTTAACGATATGGTCTTCAAGTGCATTCATTTTCCTACAAATGACTCAAATTTATCTTTCTTGCTGCAGAATAATATCCATTGTGTGTAAATACCACATTTTCTGTATTCATTCATCTGCTGATGGACATATAAGTCACTCTCTAATTTAGCTATTACAAGTGTTACTCTCATGTATGCATCATTGTAAGAGGATATCTTTAACTCTTTTGGGGAAGATATGTCATATATATTATTTCAGATTAAAAATAGGATGCATTTCTAATATATATGACTTTTCCCTTTAATCTAATCACAATACAATTTCAAACAAAAATAGCATGCATTTCTAATACATGTGCCTTTTCCATTTAATCTAATACTATTAGGTAGACTAGATTTTAATGAACTGGAGATAATTGCAAAGCAGAAAAGCATATGGGATATCCTTGTTATTAACTGCTGTATCTAAAGTCCAAATTTTGACATTCCTTTTTGTTTTAGATGTCTTCAGTTCTTTCCAGGTAGCCTTGGTATCTACTGTGACTGTTAATATATATTCTGTGCCTTATGCATAAATTGACTGTAAAAGTTGAAAACTAACTTAAATAAAGAAAACAGAAATGGAAGCAAACTGCATGAGAATAAAGAGGGGGGTTTACAATGACAAAAATTAAGAGATCCAGGAAGATTAAGTAAAGTGAAAAGACCCAGGACAAACAGAAGCTTGCAGGTCCAACATGAAATACTGCAGAGAGGAAAGGAACTGGGGAAGATCTGTGGTCCCACTCCATTATTCAGCCTGTGCAAGTTCCATATTCTGTTTCTAGGTCCAGGAGTCTTAGTACTCATCTGATGTCAATATTATCTGGACAGATGTGCCACCAAAGGAAGAAAAGAGCTAAGTATTTTCCCCATTTTTTAAATCACATACAAAACAAACTGGAGCCCTGGCCTGAATGTATCAACTCTCCACAACATAAAATTAATAACCAAAATTAACACAATCTTCTTTTTCTTCACATCCCGTCTCCATAAAGCCCCAAATCATAAATATTCATTATTCAACCCAGCTGTAATTCCAAGTTAGAATTGATTTCCCAGCTATGATTTTAACTGTCAACCAGTTAGTTACTATATGCGGTGTAACACTAGTTACATCACAATCAGAGATACATCTATACATAATCAAAGAGATACATCTATTTTTTGCCTTTTCATTTAATTCTTAATATATATACAAAGATTTGCATAAATGTAAATACATTTGCCATTTTTTGTGAATGAGTGCCTGCAGTATAAGGCCTAAAATTATGTCCATCAAAAGACCAATTGTAATTTTCTCCTCCTCATGGTGGTCCCACTCACTGATAAAATACCCTTGCTAATTAGTCCTTCTTATCATGGGGACCAGACAATAATCTTGATTATCCTCCAGAACCCTAGATTTTCAGTTCCCTGTAAACCTCCAGAATTATTCAAATATATCAATTACATCTCCCATGAAAAGCAGGGGGCACACCACCTACTTTGGTATTATAAAGCCAGTTTCCCACAGCCCCTGCTTGTTTACTCTGCTTCTAACTACATTCCTTGTGTTGCATGTCCTTCTTGAACAATGAAATTCTGTCAACTCATCGGTCCAGTTCCAGGTGTCATATGCTCAGCCATTCCCATATCCACAGGGCATGAATCTATCCCTTATAAATGGAATGAATATGGTGGAAAGAATCCAGGTGATCAGCTCCTTCCACCCTACATCAATGGGACCAGGCGACCGGAGGGAATGCCAGAGACACAGTAAGGCCCTTACAAGGGCACACATGATAGACAGGCAGGACTAGAGGCATGGGAAAGTCCAAAGTAACAGCAACAATATGACTAAACAGGTGATAAGTTAAGTGAACCAGCCCAGAGTCATGCTTGGGGACAAAGACACATGGAATAGAAGGAGGCAGATAGGATCGCAATTTTCTCTTTTTTCTTTTCTTTTTCCTTTCATTTTTTTCTCTTATCTTTTTTTTCCTCTTTTTTAAATGACTGGGGAGAACTCAAACCACACAGAAAACCAATCTCATACTCCAAACCAACAAACCAAGTTCAGATAATCCCTAACTTACGCCTTCATTCTTTCTCTTCTACCCTATTCCCTAGTTTCCCAAAGTTTTCATGATCATACTTTGTGCTCCAGCCTTGCTTCTACTTTCTTTTAAGTTATCTTTGCTTTATCATTATCCGAATAAATTTTCCCAACACAGGACAAAACCACTCTACCAAGGGGAAACACTGTATACAAGCTCCCAATTTACAATTGGTTCTATTATAAAACTGTAGATTTTGCTCTTATGGTTCAAGATCCAAAATTAATAGTTACTACAGTTTGTCAGTTTTTAACTTACACTTGATGCTATAATTATTGCCAATCATACTACTTTATATGGGGTGTCATATCTGTTATTATCAGTTGTTCTCACTTCTGTAACAATACTAGGAAGCACTACGGTGATAACCTCACCATAGCCCAGCACCACAGGACTGTGGACTGAGTCAAACAGGTACTAACATCTCACTCTAATAAATTGGGAAGGTAGGATATTGGGACAGATACAAACCAAGAATCTCCTACAGACAGAAGACATCCCTGAAGGACAGGCTTTTCCTAGAGTGACACTGATACTAGTGGTAAAGCTACCTACTACAAAAACTTACAGGGATCAATGCAGAAAGCAAAATAAAAAACTTTTTGAAATAGAAAATGACAGGATGCAGGATCAAAATGCAATCTCAGATTTCCAGCCCACCCAGGACAAATCCAGGAGACAACAAGAGAGAAGAAAATGGAAGATACATACCTGAAATTTCTGAAATAATAGCAACCAAAGTAAAGAAACAAATCCATGAGGCTGTAGAAGAAAAAAGATCAAAAATGATCTCTCAGGTAAAAAAAAAAAAAGCAGTGACAACCAAGATCAAGGAATTGCACGGCAAATCTAGAGTAGACATAGAATAAAAAAATACAGCCAGATAGGAAAATGATGGAAATTTTGAATGACCAATACAGGAAAGAAATAGAATGCACGAAACAGACTCAAACGGATATCCAGGAAATTAAAAATTTCATTGAACGTTGACAAAACTGCTTAAATGAAACTAAAGATAGACTTTTAGACCATGAAGACAGGATCATGACTAGTGATCAGAAAAAGAAAGATCTCTTAAAAATAGGAAGGAATCAGGAAACAACAATTCAACAGCTCCAAGACACTCCAAAGAAAAGCAATGTAAGATTGAGAGGTGTCAATACAAAGCAGGAGTCAAAACAACTGACAAAAAGACTATTTGCAGAAGTAATAGCAGAAAATTTTCCAAGCATGAGAACAGAATCTGACACATGGATAAGTAAGGAATGTAGAATTCCAATTACCATGGCCAAAATAAATATATACCCAGACATATAATAATCAAGATCCCAGAAATTCAGCACAACACAATGCTAAAAACTGTAGAGAAAAGAATCAGATGGCGTATAAAGGAAAGTTCATCATAATCAGAGCAGACTTCTAAACATGAAAGCTCAAAACAAGATCTTGGAGTAAAGTATTTAAAGTCTTGAAAGAAAGCAACTTCCAACCCAGACCGTTGTACTTTGTAAAACTATCATTCAGAATTAATGGAGAAATAAGATACTTCCATGACAAAGAACAGCAGAAGAAACGAACCCTAGAAATGGTACTGTAAAATATGCTAGAAAAGATAAAAATGGCCACAATTCCAAGAATAAAAACAAAAACAAACCACCAGGCATGGTAAACAATTAAACAGAGAGGAATAGTAGAGGACAAACAGCAACAGCAGGAAAACAACACAGCAAAGACAAGCCAGTACATATTAATAATAATCATCAATGTAAATGGTCACAATTCACCAATCAAAAGAAACAGACTGGGAGACTGGATCAAGAAATGAGATCTGACAGTATGCTGCTGAACACAAAAACTAAATGATAGACTGAAAGCCAAAGGATGGAAAACAATCCTCCATTCAACAGAAACAAACAAAAAAGCAGGGGCAGCTATTTCGTTTGAAAACAATGTAAACTTCAAACCAAGAATGATCAAAAGTGATAAAGAAGGTCACTACATACTTGTTAGAGGAAAACTTTAAAAGAAAAGATAATAATCACAAATATGTATGCACCAAATATGGGTGCACCCAACTATATAAGATGAATATTAATAGACATGAAAAATCAAGTAAACAATACAATTAATTGTAACAGGAGACTTTAATACCACATTGTCACAAATAGATAGATCAACTAAACACAAAGCTGTGAAGAGATATCAGAACTGAACCAAAGCTGTGAACAAATGGACTTGGTAGATGCTTACAGAGTGTTTCACCCAACATCAGAATACGCATTCTTCTCAGCTGCACATGGAATGTTCTCTAAAATGGACCATATATTAGGTCTTATAGCATGCTTAAATGAATGGAAAGGAATTGAAAATATCCCCTGCATATTATCTGACCATAGTGCAATGAAATTGGAAATTAGTGGCAAAACAGGCTACAAAAACTCCATAAACACTTGGAAATTAAATAACACCCTCCTGAACAACCAATGTGTCTCAGATGAAATTGAAGAAGAAATTAAACTATCAAAAACTGCATTAAAATGCTGACACAATGTACCGGAACCTGTGGGACACAATGAAAGCAGTTTTAAGTTGGAAATTTATAGCAGTAAATTCTCACATTAGAGAAAATGAGCACAAATAACCAACCTAATGTTGCACCTCAGACTTCTAGAAAAAGAAGAATGAGTCAAGCCCAAAGCCCATACGAGCCAGGAAATTTTAAAGATTAGAGCAGAAATCAACACAATGGATATTAATAAAATAATACAAAAACTAATGAATCAAAGACTTGGTTCTCTGAAGGAATAAATAAAACTGATAAACCCTTAGTCAACTTTATCAAAAAAGGAAACATAAAACTCGAATTCATGCTTGAAGAAGGAGAAGGGTGAAATAACTACAGAGCCTGTGGAAAATCAGAAGATCATCATTATCTACATTGAAAACCTTTACTCTCATAGGATGGAAAACATGGAAGAAATGGACAGATTCCTAGATACATGTATTTTATCAAAACTGAATAAAAGATATTCAAATATAAAAATTCTGAATAACTCTATATCTGTGAGATTGAAAATGTAATTAAAAACTTGCCAACAAAGAAAATCCAGTTCTTAATGGATTCACTGCTGAATTCTACAAGAAATTTAGAGAAAATTTATTGCCAATACTCCTCAAACTCTTTAATGAAATTAAAAGGGAAGCAGTATTCCCTAATTCATTTCAAGCAAGTGTTACCCTGTACCAAAACCAGATAAAGTCCACCCAAAAAAGAGAACTACAGGCCAATCTCCCTAATGACCATAGATGCAAAATCCTCAATAAGGTGTTAGCAAACAAAATGCAGCAATTCATCAAGATTATACACAATGACCAAGATCTTGGGATTCATCCCAGGAATACAGAGATGGTTCGACCTACACAAATCAATAAATATAATACGTCATAAAAACAGATCAATGACAAAAATCAGATGATCATCTCAACAGTGACATAAAAATTTTTGACAAAGTCCAACAGTCATTCATTATAAAAACACTACAGAAAATCACAACAGATGGTCATTACTTCAATCTGATAAAAGTAATCTATGACAAAGCAACAGTCAATATTATACAAAATGGAAAAAACTAAAAGCTTTCACTCTAAAATCAGGAACAAGACAAGGATGTCCACTATCACTACTCCTATTCACTATAGTCCTGGAAACGTTAGCCACAACAATTAGATAAGAGAGAGAAATAAAAAGAATAAGGATAGGAAAGGAAGAAGTTAAATTTTCATTATTCACAGATAAGACGATACTTTACATATAAGACCCCAAAAACTCCACCAAAAGACTTCTAGATTTAATAACCAAATTCAGTAATATAATTGGATATAAAGTCAACACCCCAAGAATCAATAGCATTGCAGTACACAAACAACAAATTCACTGAGAGAAATTAGGGAAAACACACCCTTCACAGTAGCATCCAAAAAAATAAAATACTTAGGAATCAATCCAACAAAACAAATTAGAAATCTATGCATTGAAAATTACTGTACTCTGGAAAAGAAGATTGAAGAGCATATCAGAAAATGGAAAGCTATCCCTTGCTCATGGAAAGGAAGAACCAACATAGTGAAAATGGCCACACTTCCATAATTGTTATAAAGATTTAATGCAATCCAGATCAAAACACGGTTAGCATACCTCACTCAACTAGAGAAAACATTTCTCAAATTCAGTTGGAACCAGAAGAGACCTAGAATAGCAAAAGCAATTCTGGGCAACAAAGGGAGGGCAGGAGGCACCGCAATCCCTGACTTGAAATTATAGTGCAATTATACTACAATCAGCATGGTACTGCAATAAAACAGACTTGAGGATAAATGG
This sequence comes from Dasyprocta punctata, assembly GCA_004363535.1. NCBI lineage: Eukaryota > Metazoa > Chordata > Mammalia > Rodentia > Dasyproctidae > Dasyprocta > Dasyprocta punctata. The sequence goes on along the minus strand of RJWM01031906.1, from coordinate 14,692 downwards.
AACAGATTAGAAGGTACAGACACAACTCCAAACACAATCAGCCACCTTACCTTTGACAAAACAACCAAACAAACTGACTGGCAGAAAGATAGCCTCTTTAATAAACTGTGCTGAAAAACTGGCTCTTTACATGCCGAAGACTAAAACTAGAACCACGCCAATACTATACACTAAACTAAAATCAAAATGGACCAAAGATCTGAATATTAAAACAGAAACACTAAGTCTACTGGGAAAGAAGGTAGGTAGATATCTCGAAGACATAGGTGTAGGCAGAGAGTTCATGAACAAAACCCAAACTGCATGGGAAATACTTTAAAGACTCAACAACTTGGATCTCATCTCATTAAAAAGATTTTGCACAGCAAAAGAAATCACCAGCAGAGTAAAAAGGCAACCCACAGAGCGGGAAAAAAAAAACTTTAGCCAATTGTCCCTCAGACAAAGGATTTCTATCTATCTAGAGTACATAAAAATTGAAAAAAATCAGCCCCACCCGAATTCAAAGACCTAATCCAAAAATGGACATCTGAGATGAATACACACTTCTCCAATGAAGAAATACAGATGGCAAGTAAATATATTAAAATATGTTCAACATCACTGGTCACTTGAGAGATGAAAATTAAAACACTGAGACTCCACCTCACTCCAGAAAGAATGACTATCATTCAGAAATCAACCAATAACTAACGCTTTATGGGCTGGGGGGAAAAGGAACCATTCTCCAGTGTTGGTGGGAATGTACACTGGTGCAGCCACTGTGGAAATAAGTGTAGAGATTCTTTCAAAAGCTATGATTAAAGGTCCCATTCCACATGGCTTTTCCCCTTCTAGGTATCTTCCCAGAAGAATTAAATACATCGTACCACAGTGAAATATGCGCACCCATGTTTATAGCAGTACAATTTATAGTAGCTAAATCATGGAAATAACCCAAATGCCCATCAAATTAGGAATGGATAAGAAGATGTGGTATTCTTATATAATTAAGTATTATTCAGTCATAAAGAATGAACTTGAGACTTATAGGTAAATGGATGCAACTTGAATCCACACGCATAAGCAAAATAAATCAGACTCACAAGTGTAACCTTCATGTTGTCTCCTTCATGTGAAAAATGTAAAGGGTAAATACTATCTAAAATGTACAATAAATATTGTAAAATGGGAAGAAACTTTAAAAGGCAAAAGGACTGAAAATGGAAAACAGGGAAGGGAAGGAAGAGAAAAGGGAGAAAAATTGCAAGTTCGTTGTCCTATTGCTTCTTAATTTACAGTAAAGGAATGTTTGTGCTAACACCAATTGCAAAACTTTTTATGCCCATATCTTTTACCCTGTGTAACTACTTTAAAGACACCAATATGAATATATTGCTACTCTCTGATTATTCTGTTATGAAATTTTGTTTTACTTTTTCCCATAAAATAAAAAAAGAATAAAATAAATTGAATGAGTAGAAAATGATTAAAATAGCACAGCATTTTTGAAAACTCTTTTTAAGAACATGCTGACCACAGCACACATAGAAAAGATTTGTATTATTCAAGAAAATTTTTTCTATCATCTTCTTAAAATCTGGAGTATTAACCAAACTCCCTTAATGCTGTTATCCTCAGATCCTGCTTAAACTTAAGCGCAGGTGTCAACAAACAATGCTCTCACTCCAATTTATGCCTCTTGCTTCAGTTATTATGTAAATTCCTCCCAAATTTTCAGAGGCCTCTACTACTATATTAGATCAAAATTTGCAGGGAAAAATTAAAGATACATCCAGTTTCCCAGAGGACAATTCACATGTGGACAGTATACGTTATTCACATGTACATATTTGAATTTATGTACTGCATACATATATGAAATTGTGTTTATCATTCTTCATATTTCAAATATTCCTAGAAGCATTTTTTCTTCCTGTTGGTTACCCCATTACTATACAAAATATAATTTTGACATGTTCTAATTTTGACGTTTTTACTTGACATGTATAGTAAGTAAATATTTGTGTTCAGTTCTTTAAAATTAATACTAATATGAATAATTAATTTTATGGAATGCTTAATATGTGAAATACTATATGTTTATATAACATTTGTTTCTTAGCAAAATAAATTCTGTTATTATATTAATTATGCAAATTAGAAGACAGAAACTTACAGAAATTGATGATTTTCTAAAACTCATAGAAATGACAACTCCCAGAAGTAAATTCAAATTAGCTTAATCTAGCCTCCAAATTCTTAGTTATTAATAATTTACTTTCTTTTAACTCATATATATTGACTTAATGGTTTTGCCATAGGTATGCAATTCAAATTTCAATGACTCCCAAAAAATAACTTCCCAAATCACCTCCTTGCACTATATGCCTCCAAATCTCTTTAGAGAGAGGTTATTCCATTTGATTAGGGAAGAGATAGACTCTAACACAACACATTCTGTTCTGCGCAAATAATCAGCATGTTCCTGCCCTTAAGGCTATAGTTTTTCTTCTTCTCTGACCTCCCACAATCCTGAATCAATGAGTGCAAAACCCATGGAAAACACTGGTATGACCCACATTTAAAGTAAAAGCTGACATTTACACCATGTGGTACAGTATATTTTCACATTAATTCATGCTATATCTTTATCCTCACTGCCTTAGAGAATTGTTTTCCTATTTCACAGAAAAAGAAAATTGGATTGTATATAACTCGTATAACTTGATAGGAATCTGAAATTTGGGAGTCCAAATTTCAAAACTCATCATATTTTCCATAGTCTACCCTTCCATTCATTCTAAACTTTTCCAGGAGATTTTGGGATAATAAAGGAAATTCTAACTACAAGATTGAAACACTTTGAATAAAGACCGTGGTCAGGAAGGTAAAATTTGTACTAAATATGGGGCAGTTAGGAGAAAATAATTTATGACCCATAGATAAGCAACCCTAGGAGAAAATTACAATGAAAGGAAGAAATTGTAGTGAAGTCTTATATGCCTAATCTGATCCCAGCAACAAAATGAAGGCCCTCGAAGCATTTTTTAAAAATCAAACCAAATTCCATACCAACTAAATGGACAGCCTGGCCCCCAAAGCACTTTCCCTCCCCACTGCTTGTCACACCTCAATAATAAGAGGGCAGCATAAAACCAGAGGGCTCCACCTCTTCAGTAGCAGCGTGGAGTGGGCAGCTTGGCATCAGGCCCAGGTGAAATCTAACATCTGCATTTTCCACCGGTAAGAATCCACTCAAGGGCAGATCCTCCTATAACTACCAGCACCCATAGCTGGGTAAGTTATAAGAAGAGCTACATCTTGCTTTCAATACAGATACTTCTCTGTTCAGAACCAGCTTCTGGAACCTGCCACCTGGGAATCTACCTCTAGATAGCTTCTGCCATTATCTAGACAGCAACTGCTGTGTAACATTCTACTTCATTTGAGTTTTTCAATTCATATTGCAATCTTTCTTTAAAGTCTTGGGGATGCTTGGCTGTTCTTTTGAAAATAAGAATATCCTAAGTTGATAGGTAACTTTCTGAGTCACACATGGACACTAGAGGTCTTCACTTTTTCATGATTTGTGTATGTGTGTTTTGGAGGAACACCAACCTCAGTATTTTTCCTCATAGGCTGGCCAGTTTCACTAGAAATTTGTAATTCAAGAGACAGACTTAATATGGGGTTGCTAATATTCAAAGATTGGTGATAACCTCCATGAATTCATGTAATGTCTTTCTTTTCAGTTCAGCCCCCTTGACCACATCTGCATCCAAAGACCAACATTCCTCTTTCTCCGCAGAAGAAGTAGTAAGACTTGTACCACACTAGCGAAAGGAAAAAATTTTGCAAAACAATGTCTGTAAGAAAGGAGGGGAAATGTATTAATATTTGACCAATTCTTTTGGAATATTAGCTGTAAGTGGTGAGTTACCTAACGTCTCTAGAACTTGGTTACTTCATTTGTTAAATGATATAATAGTGCCTACCTCTCACTGGTGTGCAACTGAAAAAGTAGTTCTTTTTTGTCTTACCCATCATATATGTTTTCAAAAGCAAACTTGGCTAAATTGTATTAATGAACTAATTCATTAAAAGGAAGAAAACTAAATGAAAAGGAAAGTGCCTACACTGTGTAAAGTACTTCCATAAATTATGTACATTACTCCTCATAACAATTCCATAAATTATGTATATTTACCTCCATAAATTATGCACATTACAATCACATGTGACTGCCACTATCTTTACTTCATAGCTAACTAAATCAAATTTAGCAAAGTAAAATAATTGGCTCAAATTCACATAGTAAAGAAACAAAACTGCGAAGTCATGCTTGCTACATATGCAAAGATTTTGCTATAAGGCTTGTAATACAAATTATAACTGATGAAAAATTTGTGATTGCCAACTAAGGGAACTTCAACTAAGTATTAATTCTTCATTTTCAGAGAAATTAAAGTCATACACCTATGTCATACATCTATATAATCCAATGCAAAAAATATAGGCTCAAAACTATTCTGAGCTTTCAGGTTTTAATTCCTTTATTATGAGAATAAAGAAGAACCCCGCTAGTGAGTAGGATTCTTTCTGCAAAGACATTAGCAGTGTCAGTCTCATTAAAAAAAAAGTAGATACTTAAACAAAAACCAACACCAAGGATGATAGCCTTCATAGAGTGAAGGGGAAGCCAGTTTCTCTGTGTATCTGAACATTGACACATGGGTATACTCAAGTGAGACTCTAAATACTTGGTCAAAGTTGGCTTCTTCTACAAGATCTGGGATCAGAGTGCTCCCTGTGGGACACATAATGATGACAAGTGACAATATCCGTAAGACATATTCTCCAGAAATGTTGCATATTTTACTTCATCTACCCTTTGTCCTTTTCTAGCTCAACAACAACAAAAAAGTTCTGTGGGTATATATAAATCCATGAATAATTAGGGCTATTTATTTTTACTGAGATGCATATATAGACAGAGTATGAATCTTAACCATCAATGAACATAGGTCAAATAAATAGATCAATGATAGATATAGATATAGATATAGATGATATAGATATAGATATGGGTATGGATATGGATATTGGTATAGATATATAGATAGAGATATAGATCCTTCCATGCCATTAACTCCCTAGTCTTGCAGGAGAATCATTTTGGAAGTCTCATGTGAAAGTCTATGGCTGTATTGCATAAGTCATTTCTTTCATGTTGAAGGGAAGCAAAAACCCCTGAGTCCTTAATGCTGTTGGGAGGGCATCAGATAAATGACCCAAGGGCAAGAGAAAGAGGAACTTTCAGTTAGGTTTCTGGATATTGCTCCACTAATTGCTCTCTACCCAGAGAGTCTCCTTCTGGTTTCAGCTTTTAATGTGCTAAGGTTTCCTATTGTTTTGAAAAAAAATCACATCCTCTTACAGCATGAGGACTCTTCTAAGCATATTTTTTACTCCCTGAAAGGTTTCAGCAAATGTAAAACAATACTGAAGAAATGCACAATATAAACTTAATTATCAGAATTCACTACAATATAAAATAAAACTGTTACATCTATTCACTCACTTAGTTAAAAATCAAAGAATATATATAGAAGCAGTCATTTCTGGCCATAGAGCAGTTTGAAATTGAGAAAAATTTATTCTCATCCTGCATGCATTAGAATGCTGGATTTAAAAAAACATAATTTTGCAACATGACTAAGCTGTCTGGAAGAAGTTCCTGGGAGGTCAGAGGTGACAGGAAAGCAGGAGTCATGTGAGATTGATGAGAGGTGAAGCCTGTTGTTACAGATGAAGGGTAAGCAGCCAAGGACTGTCTTGGTTACTTTTCACTCATTGCTGAGACAAAACACCTGACACCCAAAGTTAAAGGAGGAAAGGTTTATTTAATTCACAGTCCAAAAGCAACTGACTCTGAGGCAGGATGGCACAGCAGAGGGGCAACAGTCCATGGCAGCAGAAGACAGCAAAAACAACAGGCGCAAAAGGGAGGCACGTGGAAAGAAGACTCTGCCCCTTATATTGTATGTAGGCTACCCACACTAAGGTGGGTGTAACACTCGCATGCATAATCTAGCATCTACTATTAATCAATCAAAATTTTTAGAAGCCTCCTCCCATGACTGCATGAGGCTTTGGGGGGATATCCAGACACAAACCATAGAAGGACCCAAGGTAAAACCCTGATAAAGTAGCTTTGGTTCACAGTAAGTGAAGTAGAAAAAAAAAATGACCCTGCACAGGACCACCGTGAAAATACAGGTCTCTATGGTCATGACTCTAGTTGAAGCAGATGACAAAAAAATCACGTCCCAACCTCAAGCTTGTACTTGCAAATATTTGGAGCTGGCATCTGAATTACACACATGACATGAAAACCCCAAAATTTTCCAAAAATGAAAACTTTTGAGTAACAAGAGAAATGAAACCAAATTTCTTCCATTGGTAAGTGAAATTCAGGGAGCAACTTGAAGGATAAGAGTGTGTGTCCTTCTCTTTGAAGGACTCTTTCCTACAGAAAAGTCCTCTTGGAATGTCCACACAGGAAAGCAGCCATCACAGGACATTTCACCACACTTCAGTCACTCAAGGGCTTGCAATCAGAACTTCACCTCTAAGGAAGGGAGAGTTCCAGCTGTGGGCGTGTAGAGAAGAGAGGTGCCACCAGCAGTACTCAAGCTCAGGGAGCACCGGTCAACAGCCTCATAGGCAGTATCTGCAGTGTGACTTGGCTCTGTTTCCAATTGCCTGCCTTTCAGATCCCGCCTGTTCCCAAACCTGGTTCCTTTCAACAGTTCATTTCCATCCAATAATCTTCCTGAGGGTACCCAGTGTCAGATTCTGATTTGCTCCTGAGACCACTGACTGATTGAAGTAAAAGTTGGTTGATCCAGGTGTGGTGGAACAGACCTGTAATCCCACACTCAGATGGCTGAGGCAGGAGTTCAAGGCCAGCCTGAGCTACAAGCAGGCAAGGTCAGCCCATACTACACCATGAGACCTTGTTTCCAAAAACCAAAATAATAAACAAACAAACAAACAAATGTATGTATGTATGTATGTTGGCCAGATGCAGCAGCTGGGAAAGGTGCTGGATGAAAGGTTGACCCTTTCTGCACTACAGCTCTATAGTGCCTTGCAATAGCTCACAGATCATTCTACCACTGCTTGAATAAAGAAAATGGGGACTTCCTCTTGCTTCCCACAAGAATTGCGGTACATTTCTCTTCCAGGTTGCTTCAGATAGTGCTTAGAATAGGATTGAGGGAGTGCTGAACAAAAAGATTCGTTTCTATACACTGCTTTTTTCATATGCTTACACTACTGTATAAATATAGAATTTATTCATCAACTTACAATTGATAGCAATGAGTATTTTTAAAAAGTAAAATGACCAAAAATACCTAATAATAAACTTAACCAAAGAAGTAAGAGACTTCTACAAAGGCAATTGCAAAACAGTAAAGAAAATAGTTGAACAAGATACAAAAAGATAGACAAACTTTACATGTTCATCAGTTGGAGGGATTAATATTCTTGAAATGGCCATAATACGTAAATCAACCTACAAGTACAGCACATTCTTTATTGATACACCAATGTCATTCTTCACAGAGCTAGAAATATTTCTAAAATTGATATGGAGGTACAAAAGACCACAAATAGAGAAAGCAAACAGATATATAGTGAAAATGTATATCAGCTGAACATTTCTGGGCAGTTTTACAAAAATTAGCCACTAATTAATCCCACAATTTTGTCAAAGCTTATTAAATCTAATCACATAGTTATTTATGTAATGCTTAATTAAAATTGACATAGTTGGCATTCAGATTTTAAGTGGTCAGTTTCTCATGGAATGTTTTACAAATAGTGTTTATTGAGGTTTCTTATGTACTCAATAAATGAAGTAGTTTATTGCCTATTTTGTAAAATTGAGAATCTAATTTTATTGTGAAAAAATAATAGCTTATTAAATAAGATGTGTCTTTTCTTTTATGACAGATTATTAACCACATATTTATTGAAATCCACATTTGCACTCATAAACCATGTCTCACTATACACTGTTACTATGGAAATATGTAGTCAAGTTTACATTATTCTGGGAATTTACTGCTATGCATCCTGAAAACTAATTAGAAACTCTACCCTTGTACTATATATAACTTCAATAGCAGAAAGGGCAGACTCTTCTCTATTTACTTACTGATAAGATTCCTGAATTCAAGGCGTGGACAAGTCATTCAACTCTGCCATTCTTAGTATGGACTAGCAGGAATGATGCATAACTGCTCACCATCATCTCCATTTTACCCTGGTACTTTTGTTCTGCATCTTGATAAAGAGGTAAGAGACAGAACTGGACAAATGAGGGCTCAGAAAACTGACCCCAGGGTCAGCAGTTAAGCCCTCTGATACAAAATCTATGAGGGACAACAAACCCATATGGTTTACATATTGCAGATAAGATGTAAAAGAATCAAAGTGATTGTAAAGGACCAGTAAAGGAAGAACCATTGTCATTTGTAGCCTGAAGTGGACAAAAAGACAATTGAGTAAGAAGAGCCAGTTACTTTGGGTGAGAGCCGTGACACACAGGTCACTCACAGAGGGACAATCTAGAGCAATAAATATCGTGAACAACTCACTTTTTTCCCTTCATGCCTAACTAGGGCAGAGAACAAGAAAGTCTGATAACAATGCAGCCATATCTGCCAGACTCCAGGAAACAGTGCATATGGAAGATAAGTTCAGAAGATGGATTTGGAGACCAAACAGAGGATAACCAGCATAGTCAGAAACACAATTCTACAAACCTAAATGAACAGCAGGCATGAAATGATGAAATGCAGTCCACCCACATATCACTGGTATAACAGACAGAGGGCCACAAGCGGGAAAAAGACATCCAATTCCTCTTGGAGTGTGGGGCCAGTTTTGTCAAGAACGAAATGGAATCAGGCTTAAATGGGATGGAGTCAGTGATTCTAGCTCTAAATATCTGGGAAGAAGAAAGACAGAAGACGTAGGACACCATTAACAGCAGAACAGGTCCATTGCTTTCCATTCCAAGGATGAATAATTAATCACAGTTGACAAAACCAAACTTTCAATGGAAAGTTTTGTTCATTTGTTTGTCACTAATTTCATAGCAATAACCTAATAACATCTCTATTAATTGTGAGCTGGGCCATGTATTGTCAGTGCTCTGCCTTTATGCTCTAACTTATTTTCTTCACGTTTTAGGGCACACTAGATTAAGTGAGCATTCACAAAAGTTTAGATACTTTTACCTGTTGGTCTTTGCTAGGGAGCCTGTCTCAGAATGCTATGGACTGGTTTATTTGCCTGGAATATGCAGACAAGCCTGGGAATTTGCATATCCAGCCTGGCATATTTGCAGGCGCTTTAAAAGTACCCCCAAATAAATAACTTGTTGGTTAGTGTGAAAGTATAAATGCCCCAACCCACTTCCCACTGACAAGGACAACTCTGACATGCTCTAAACCGAATTCAGAGTTTCTAAGCTATATATGTTTGAAGGAAAATGTCTGATCTCTCATCACTAAATATAATAAAAACAATATATTCTTTAAAGTTTTGTTTTCACTTGACACATAGCAATTGTACATACTTATGAGGCAATGTAATATTTGCTCATCAGGACTTTTAGCATATCCATCATCTTGAATACTTATTTCTTTGTTGGGAGACCATTTAGGGTCTTCCCTTTTAGTTATCTTGAAATGCACAGTATGATATTATTAATTGTGGTTGCTCTGCTGCACAGTAGAACCTCTGAACATATTGCTTCTTACATGTAACTTCGTACCTGTTGACAAACCTCTCCCTATCCAAGGGCTGGGAGTTTGGCTCAATGGCTTAAGCACCTGTCTGACAGGCGCAAGGTTATGAGTTCAATCCCCAGTGCTGTACAAAAAAAAAAAAAAAAAAATCTCTCCCTATCCTATCCTTCCTGGCTTTCTGGTTCTCTGGTGACCACTGTTCTTCTCTGTAGAAACATTAGCTTGCTTTGATTCCATAGATGAGTGGGGTTATGCAGTATTTGTTTTCCTATCCCTGGTTTATTTCTCTTGACAAAACTCATTTGGTTGCTGCAAATGACAGTTTCTTACTTGTGTGGCTGAATAATATTCCATCGTGTACTATACCACATTGTCTTTACTCATTCATCTGTTGATGGACACTGAGTTTGATTTAATTACTTAACTGTTGTAAATGGTACTGCAATAGCCATGAAAATACTTACATCTCTTCAACATATTGATTTCATTTGTCAGAGAAATGTAAATCAAAAGCACAGTTAGTTATCATCATACCCCAATTAAGAGGACTATTATCAAAATGACAAAAAATTACAAATACCAGTGTAGATACAGAGAAACAGAAAACCTTTATATTTTTTAAGAATGTAAATTAGTACAGTCATTATGGAAGATAGTATTGAGTTTCCTCAAAATTTTAAAGTACAACTAGCGTATGAACAAGCAATAACATTACAGGATATAAATTCATCATAATACATTTTTTGTAGATGTCTCTTATCAAGATAAGGAAACGTCCCTTAATTCCTAGTTGCTGCAAACATTCGTAATGAATGGAGATGAGATTTTGTCACATGCTTTTTGTGCACCAAGATCATATGGCTTTTCTTCTTTAAACTTCTCTGGGTTAACTGAGTACTTTATCTGCTTCTACTTTTGTTTTAGCATATCAGCACACTTTGTTTTTAAAACTTTAGTGGTTTCCCTAGACTTGGTAGTATACATTTATACCTAATCCAATTCTACTTTCAAATATCACTATACCACATAGTAGGTAGTACTGTTTCGGCAAAGTGTTTTCAATTCCTCCATTCTATCCTTTATAATATGCCTTCATCTCCGCTGTCATCTATGATTATTTAATATGTTAATGTGATCCTCATTTTGAATATCACTTATTAGATCAATTAAGAATAAGAAAAAATATTTTATTCTACTTTTATTTATTCCACCTCCAGTGTTTTTCACATAGGTCTTAGTTTCTCTCCTATACAATTGCCTTTTCTCTGAAGTATTCCTTAAGCATTTTTTGCAAGACAGATTTTCTGGTAATAAATTCTTTCAATTTTTGTCTGAAAAAAGTTCTAATTCTGTTACATTTGAAGAACAATTATGCTGGACATAAAATTCAAGATTTGTGAATTGATTCGTTTATTTTTCCTAATACTTTATATATGTCAATCTACTATTTTCTTGCTTTTCATGTTTTCTATGTGATTCTTACCATATTCCTTTACAGATAAGATTTTATGGATAAAATGGATTGTTTTCATCTGGTATCATTTTCATCTGCGTCGTTGTCCTTGCATTCTCTAGAAAATCTCTTAAGTAGAGTCTGGGCCTTGCAGTTCCTTCTGCTGTAATCTTCTATTATTATAGAGGGGATTTGTCAATGTGATGGTAAAGCCAGCAGGAGGGAGTATTCTATATCGCTGTGACTTTGTCTCCATTTTAGTTGTGCCTATTTCCCATGGCCCTGACTTTCACAACTGCTTCTCAGCCCTTTTGAGTCCCTTTGTTAGAAAGAGGGCCTAGAGGGGACTACAGTTAGATAGATCCTTTCTCCCAACCTCATATAGGCTGTGGTATAGCGGTGTTCGAAGGTCAAGCAAAGCGCCAAAAGCTCTGAGTGTTTCAAATGTACATGATGCATCTTACATCTTTTTATGCGCCCTTCTTCTCCCCCATCTCTCGGTTATCTTCCCACTTGCAAAAGATCTGTTTCCCTGTTTTCTTTCATCAATCTTTTCTTTCGCTCTTTATTTGTACTTTGAACAACTCAAATGACAGAACCCCATACATTGTTAAGTTTGTGTGTCTGATTTATTTCACTTAATATGTTTCCAAAATGCATCCATTTTCCTACAAATAGCTTGAATTTGTCTCCAGTAATATAAACATGGAGATAAATAAATAGCTAGAAATACAAAAAGAAACATGCTTGTATATGCCTATACCAATGCTAGGAATCATTGCATTTGCAAAGAATATAAGCAGAGGAGAATGAAAAGCTTATTTTTAAATATTTAATGTTTTTAACTTTCTTAACATATACATACATTCTCAAGGAATAAAATTTTAATGGGAATTATTAATTATCCACCCATAATCTGAGCATTACTATCTACAAAACAAAACAAAGCAAAAAATTACCTATAGGAAACATCATATCTGATAGCAAAATGCTTTTACCAAGGTCAGAAATAAGAGCAACACAGAGATATTCATTTTTCTTACTTCTATTTATAATTTTAATGTAGGTCTTAATGCAATGAACAAAATAAAGGAAATAAAGATCATCAGGAAGTATCACACCAGTCTTCAATTCCAGAAGACATGATTTTGCATATAGAAAGAGAAAAATAAATTTTTGTTCCTTCTTTTGTCAATTTTAGTAACATTTACAATAGATGAAATTAGCAAGGTTTTTGGATATGAAATCAATATATAAAAATCAAGTTTATTTTTACATACTAATAATAAATGATTGATAAATATTTGGAAACTGGTTTTTAAAAATCCACTTAAAATAGAATAACAGATATCTAATTCCTTGAAATAAATGAAATTCCATTTAAGACAAAAGAAAGTCTGTTCTTAACATTTCTATTTTTCAATTTCACTTGTAAAATTTAGCAGTTTGGCTCCAAGTCAATTCCTTTTCAACTACTTCCAGAAAAATAACACCCCTTTATCTTCAAACAGACCCACATAAATATAGCCAATACAACTTAAGGAATACAAATATGCTTTTCAGTAAGTGATGCTACAACAATTTGATACCTTTACTAAAAACTATCTATCACTCAGTATAACTGATTTTAAATTGATCAAAATCTACATATTGAGGGAAAAATCAAAAAGATGTCAAAAAAACATGAGAATGTGCTTGCGACTTTCTGGTTGGAAAAAACTTAAGCAGGACAAATCTCTAACAGTAAAAGAAGCTGATAAGTCAACTTTATTAAAACTAAATCATCTGCTTCCAAAAGACAGTAAGAACAACCAGGTGAATTGCCAAGCAGTAAAGTGAGCAAAAATATCTTCAGTGATAGTGAATATTTCTGAAAAAGACCCAGATCCAGAATAACTTTTTGAGATTCAAATCAGTTTTTAAAGGACTAACAACAATTTTTGAGGAAAACTGAGAAGGTACTTACAAAGGATGATATCTGTGTACCTATTAAACATATAAAAATACCCAATATTATTATCCAGAAATTTTAAAAATTAGAAGCTAAAATGATATTGTACTACACACCCAATAGAGTCATTAAAACGAGAAATACTAAAAATAAGTGTTCTTATGGAAAAGAAGCATTCTAACCCAAAAATTATTGATGAGAGTGCAAATCAGTTCTTATTCTGAAAGATAATTGGGTAATATTTATAACCCTAAACATAGTTTGCTCTCTGACACAATAAATCCACAACTAGATACATACCCAAGAGGAATAAGTGAACACAAGCAAATGCATTTTCAGGAATTTTACAGTTACATTAAATAGGATACAGAAGCTGAAAACAATCCAAATGTCTACTAAGCTAATTGAGAAGCAAATTGCTACATAGTCATACAAAAACTGCATACTAAGCAACAATAACTAAAAACAAAATTATATGAATCACATGTCATAATCTATATTTAGCAAAAAGACAGGCACTAAAATTAAATGCGATGACCTGAGGCTATAGCTCAACGCTAGAATTCATGTCTAACACAAATTCAACACCGGTTTCTAATACTCCAAATTAAACTAAACTAAACTAAAATAAAATAAAATAAGCATGATATTTTCCATTTATATAAAGCTCAAGAATGAGCAAAATCAATCTATGGTGATAAAAGTAAGAACCGTGGATATTTTCAGGAAGCTAGTGAAGAGTAGTATTTATTAGGAAAGAGCAAGCCAAACATTCTTTGGTGATAAAAATTTTCTGTTTCAAACTGGGCATGATGGTGCATGCCTATAATCTCAGCACTTGGGAGGCTGAGGCAGGAGGATCGTTGCAAGTTTGAGATCATCCTAGGCTACAAAGTGAGCTCAGGATCAACCTGAACTGCATAGCAAGACCCTGTCTCGAAAAGACAAAATTTTTTTTTTCTCTTTCTGAGTCTAGGTGGTGGTATTCATCCATGCCATTATATATGAGAAAAAGGTCATTGCACATCTAAATTTGTGCATTTTAAGGTACAAATTTCCATTTCAATTTAAAAAGGAGTAGAATATTGCTTCAGTTACCTATATATTACTGATTTCCCACCATTCCCTCCACACATTCAATCCATAAGGCTTCTGAATTCCATCACATTATTCAATCTTTCCCTACGCTTTCTTTCATTCTTTTGGTTAGATACTGACAACATTTCAAAGGGTGAAAAATAAACATTATATACAAGCTTTCTTTTTTCTAAAAGAAGAGAACTTTCCAAAGAAAAGTTCATAAATCTAATGACCTTCCAATGAGTAAACATGTCATTAGCGCTACACTACTAATAATGTGTTCAGACTAAAAAAATGTCCTTCTGATTCTCTATACAAAGCTCCTTCATTTACTGAATGCTCTGAATATATGACTTATCCCTATCCTTTATACTATACTGTTAGAATATCAGTGATATA
>RJWM01031905.1:0-21979 GCA_004363535.1 Dasyprocta punctata | reverse complement strand
CAACATAATTTTAAAAAGGCCAGAAAGCCATGGATTTCATTTCATGGGTGGAAATAAAAATGGCTGGAAAGCATATACGAAGAATATTATTACTAGACTCATTAAGACCATTGGTGAAATACCCCAGATCCTCCTCTGGGAATAAGGTGAGTATTGCATTTCCCTGAGAAGATCCATGACTTTTTTGACCAATGACAGCTGCAGGCAAGTCTTTTAGTCTTTTGAAGGTTGATGGAACGCATGAAGTGTCCAAACATACTAAAAGATTTAAACAACATCAAACAGACGGAATTAAATGAACAATGAATTTTTTTTTCTTTTTTTTTTTTTTGCAGCACTGGGGATTGAACTCACAACCTTGCGCTTGCCAGGACAGGCGCTTAAGCCGCTGAGCCAAACTCCCCAGCCCTGGTTTTTTTTGAGGCAGGGTCGCACTATGTAGCTCAGGCCGGCCTTGCGCTCGCATTGTAGCCCAAGCCGGCCTCGAACTCACAACCCTCCACCTACCTCAGCCTCCCGAGTGCTGGGATTAAAGGCATGCGCCACCACGCCCAGCTGAACAATGAATTTTTAAAAAATTAATCAATTGAAAAAATTGTTGATTCCATGGAAAATAAAAACCACTGCAGGAAAGAAAAATATTTTTAGTGTACCACAGGGTCCAGCAATCTAAATTGTTCACATAATCACAATTGAAACACTGAATATGAGCTAATCAAATTAGGATATAATTATTGGAGAGATGATGTATATGAAAGATGAGTGACTGGCGGAGCACGGAATAAGAGAGAGCTAAATCTTTATTTTCCATAATGAGAGAGCAGCATAATGCCAACTACCAAAGCAAACGAATAAATATACAAAAAGCAACAATGCAAATATGTCATCTAAAGAGGTAGCAATAAATATCAAATAACTAAAAGAACAGAAAATGACTTCTTGGGAAGGGGACAGAGGATTTCTTTATAGGACTATTTGTCTCATTTAATAATGAGCATAAAATGATAAATATAAAAACAATTGACTAATAACAGCAAAGAAAAATACAGAAATTCTAAAAATAAAAAATAATGGTCATTGGAATTAAAAACCCAAGAGATGGGTTAAAGGAAAAAATAGACAGTTCCTGCAGGAGTTTTGCATCCAGCTAGTAAAGCAGGGGAGATTAGAATGGGACTGTTTAGAGCGAGGAACCAGGAAACCAAGGCCAACTATGAAGCACAGCATGAGTTCTAAATTCATGACCACTGTCCTGGTGCCTCCTTCTTCCCTACAGTTTGGCCAAATTGCAAGGAGGAGGGGAGTAGCTAGAGTGGTGGACATCTCTCAGTGGACACTGATTTTCAGTATCCCCTCCCTATCCTGGTCCACACCAACAATAACCATTAACACTGGTACTGTATTTTACATATTAGTGCATAGTTATGGTGCTCATAAAGATATTATGGGCCGGGGATATAGCCCAGGGGCAAAGCGTCTGCCTGGCAAGTGTGAGGTCCTGAGTTCATTTCCCAGTTCCAAGTAAAATAAAATAAAAAATTTGGGGACTGGGAGTTTAACTCAGTGGCACAAGTGCCTGCCTGGCAAGCGCGAGGTCATGAATTAGATCCCCGGTACTCTCCCCCTGCAAAAAAAGCTAGGTCTTTTAATAATGATTCCCCAAATATTTGCTGGGTGTGGTGGCGCATGTCTGTAATCCCAGCACTCAGGAGGCTGAGGAAGGAGGATCATTGAGAGTTCGAGAACAGCCTGGGCTACAAAGTGAGCTCAAGCCCAGCCTGAACTGCATAATGAGACCCTGTCTCAAAAATACAAAAATACAAAAAAAAAAAATGTTTGGTCAACAATGGACCACACGCACAATGATAGTTCCATCAGATTAAAATGAAGCCAAAACATTCCTATAGCTTAGTGATATTGAAGTTCTCAAAATGTTGTAGCACAATATATTACTCACATGTTTGTGGTAATTCTGATATAAACAAATCTGCATCGCCAATTTTTATATAAAAGTATAGCACATACAGTTATTCACAGTGTACCTGGTAATGCTAATAAATGACTGATTCTGCTTTATGTCTACCTATTTTAAAAGTTTATTGTAAAGTAACATGGTGCACTATGATGGCTACAGTTTCATATGTCCTGTTTACTGCACCTCTTGATTCCATCAAGAGGCCATGTGGAGTGAACCACTTACACCACCCAGGTTTGTGTAAGTATATTTTTTGATGTCTCACAGTGCATTTCTTGGAATGTGTTCCTATTGGTTCAGTAA
Source organism: Dasyprocta punctata (assembly GCA_004363535.1). Classification (NCBI taxonomy): domain Eukaryota; kingdom Metazoa; phylum Chordata; class Mammalia; order Rodentia; family Dasyproctidae; genus Dasyprocta; species Dasyprocta punctata. The sequence goes on along the minus strand of RJWM01031905.1, from coordinate 19,701 downwards.
CACATAACTGTTTTAGTGGTTTATCCTCACAGTCATACTATAAAGTGGATATTATTACTGTTATAATTAAAATGGAGGAGCACAGCATTAAGGTATTTGCTTAAGGTCACCTACTGGTAGGAAGTAGATTAGGGGTTTGAACAAAAGCAATCTGTTTTCAGAGTTCACCTTCACAACTATTATGCTATAGTGCATCTTGCTATACATACACTCTACAAACTGAAGTCTTAATAAAATAGCAGAGAGTTTTTCTTTGAAAACAAGTTAAGACTCACTCCTGTACCACAAATGAAATAAGCTGAGAGGAGAATGGACTTGTAAAATGGATGCATAGTTACTTACTGATTTTATTTATTTCCTATCTCCTTTTCAAAATGCATAGGAAGCTGGTTCCCAAAATGTTATATACAGTAAGTGAATAAAATGAGTAAAAAAAAAAAAAAAAACTTTAAGTAGTTGCAAAGAAAGTCAATAAACAAATGTAACAACTGCAAAATTCAAATTTGCATAGTCTGAAAATGAAGCCCAAATCTGAACTTCCAGACAGCCAAGACAAAGAAAGAAATGCAAATTAATTTCAAAACTATCATTATAAACCAGGAGGGTGGATTCACTGACTTTGCATTACTATGACAAAATACTCACGGAAGCTAAGTTATGGAGAGAAAAGATTTATTTATCTTAGTTTTGGAGGTTCAAAGTCCAAAATCTGGTGTGATTGGTTCAGCCTCCAGTGAGAGCTGTGGATGGTGTCACACCCTGTATCATTTGCCGAACAAGAGCAGAAAGGAGGAAGAGAGCCACTAGGCTTACTCCTTTTAGCATAGTCCTTTCAAGAGAACTCAAGGGCCTTCTGTGAACTGACTCTCTCCCTCAATTAACTAGACTTCTCAGTAGGCTTTGTCATCCATAGGTTCCCCCACCTCCCATCTGCACACCCTGAGGACCAAGGCTTTAATCATAGTAAACCCATGGAGAACACTCATACCACATCTAAAACACAGCAGAGAGAGGTGGTTGAATGTTGTGTGATATACAAGTTAAGTGCATGATAGAGGAGGAAGAGTAGGCAGAATACCATGTAATTATAATTTGAGTCACTGTGATTTTGGAGAAAGTTAGCACTTTCATCAATTAGGGTAGTAAATTTGGAAAGTTTTCTAGTGTCTAAGTCTGCCTCAAAGGCATTTGGCTCCTTTCCTAGGCTCATAACATTAAAATCACAATGCAGATTGCTTTCATAAGTCACTAAAGCCCTCCTTGAAATGAATGGAGTTAATGTGAGATAACAAGAAAAGCAACCAATGAAAGTCCAGGTGAGACCTGAACCCAGACTTGGAAAAGTGAAATGTATTCGAATTACAAACATGTTTCCACAGTGCTCACAGTGCTTGTTGGCCAACCTCCCTTCCTTTACTGTGTGGAAGAATTGGTTGGGCAGATTTTGAAAAGCTGTTGTGTTCTTAAACTGGGATGGAGGCCAGCTGTGGACTAGCAGCCAACAGTGTCAGACGTCGGAGCTGAGAGTAGAGTCCTTAGGGTGCTCCTGGGATGTTCGGTGCTCCTGGAAAATAGCAGCCACCAAGATATTTAAAAGAATAGAAGGCAGCCATGTGCTAAACTGTTAAAGGGCTTGCTCCCTTTCTCTCCCCTTGACCTAATATCCAGGACTCTTGGATCCTTTCTTTTTTGAGAAACTAGTATACTCCTAAACTCAGGAAGATTTACAAATCAGTGGAAATTCAGACAATTATTTGATGTTACCAAGATGGTAACCAATGGGTTCCAGATGGAGCTAAGTCCACTTTTAGCACGAGTCATCACACTCTCCCTAGCATCATCTTTGTCCCTCTCTGCCTCAATCACACTTTTGGAAGGAGTTGTCTACACTTGCTGTCTCCAGTGAGATTGCTTTTGGCAGGGTAGCTAAACCGATACCACGCAGTTCTTGTCTTACTTGGTCTCTGCAGCAGTGGATTTATCCTTTCTTTGGGAAAACTCTCTTCTTTTGACTGCCATCAACTCTACAGTCCTTTGGCTTCCCTCCTCATGTGTCCCTTCACACCCTGAGTTTTCAGTTTTTCTTCTGATGTGTTTGAACCTGGTACCCTAGGAACTCTACAAGAGAAGGAAGGTTTGTTTGTTCACCATTGTTTCTCTCACTGCTTAGCAAAACGCCTAGCATGCAGGAGGTGATCAATAAATATTTTGGTAGAGATGAATAAATGGGAATTTTGTTCATATTTATTTAGGATAAATATCCTACAAGTATTTAAAAAGAATTGAAAGTGGTTTACAATGTTAGAATATATCTGAAGATGTAGGGAAACATCTAAAAGAAGAAATACCAGAAACTAAATAAAAGTGAAATGCAATGGACACACTGGCTTTCTAGGTTGAATTACTTACTGCAATCGAATACTTTGTAATTTAATGCTGAAATTCCTGGTAGGCAAAGCAAAATAAGAAATACATCAAGTTAGTTCCCACTAGCAAGTAAAAGGAAGCATGCAAATTAGACTACAGATAAAAATATTTGTATTAAATATATTGTTACCTTTATTCAGAACGGACATCAGGTGATGTATTGGACAATGCCTTCATCAGTTTTCAAAATATACGGATGTCTCTCCAAAGTGTTCTTTCAGACACTTGGGTGATATTAATGAAAGGGGTGCATATTACAAGATGTGCCGCAGTTATCTTATTAGGGAAATGGATTGAGATTAAGTCAAATAAACTTCTTGGTACTAAGCACCAGAAGATGCATTAATAACGTGAACTACAATACTGTGTCTTTCTTGTTTTTGCTAGAAAGCTTAAGTAAATTTTAGTGCGGGCTAAGGAGGGCTGGCTATGTAGCACACTCAGATGTTCTAATGTTGTTTTCCTTTAGAGCTCTAACACAGTAAATTTATAAAAGTTCTAATTTAGAAGTAGGTAAATCTGTACTAACAATTAAGGCCCTTGAGAAGATGTTAAAGTCCTAAAGGGAGGCCATGCAAGATGTCTGCTTGTGCTTCTCTCTCTTGTCAGACTCAAATTCATCTCAAGAACCAAGACCTTAGAAACCATACTCAAAAAACAAACTCCAAAGAGATAGGAAAAAAGGAATAGATTGTTCTTAACTCTGAAACATCCAAATTAAAAATGGAGTTGAAATGGGAATTGAGGGCAAAGATTTTCAGTAAGGATTTCTGGAGAAAGATGTTAGTATACCGAGAGCCCTCCTCCCCCACCCCGTTACATTTGCACACAAAGAGGGAAGTAAAGGAAGTAAAGGAAGCATCTCATTACCATACAAAGAGGACTTGATCTGCATTGCTTACAGTTTGGGGATACAGCAGACTGGTCCAGCCTGGAAAACCCAAAGGGCTGCTGGTGGCCTTGACCATACAGTGAGGAGTGAGCACAGGGCTGAGCGAGTGGGTATAGGACAAAGGATGCTGGCAGCACACTATGTATGTTGAATGTGAACTTAGATGCTGCCCCACTGAGTCACTCAACGAGGGAACAGACCTTAGCTGAAAGAAGCAAAGGTGTTGCTGGATTTCCAGGAACCCAGAAGTATAAACAACCAGTAGGATTGAGAAGCATCAACTCTTGTCTGGATCCACAGGTGACAGAGCCCAGTGATGATGATGGGGAGGAAGTCTCTGAAGAAGACTGAACTGTAGTATTTCCCAAGCCCAAGGACTTTCCTGTGCCCTTCTTCAGTACTCCCTCCTTCTTTGCCTCCTCCTCCCTTGTTGCTCCTCCTCTCTCTCTGCCACTGTAGGAAGAGGTGTAAGAGTCAGAAAGTATAGTCAGTGGGTTAAGAGAGTAGGAAGAGAAGAGAACCAATTCCCGCTGTCCTCATTCTCTACAGCTGGCCCGAGCCAGGAGCAAGGAAAGTCCTCAACTCAAAATCCAGTTCAGAGTGTTCATTTTCCATAGGATTTGAGCATTGAATTTCAGAAGTGAGACTATATTTCATGACCTCAGTGACCACAGGATTCTTTTTTAGCTCAGAGGGACCAGAAGAGTCAGAAGGCCTGCCAGAGTCTCCTCCGGGGCCAAGGAAGAGACTGCAGCGCATGTTCAAAGGGATCATGAACACCACACAAGACTTCTGTGTGACGCGGCGCAGTGCAGCAGTCCAAGCCTGTCCCTGCCCTAGAGCTGAGACTCGGAGGGCGGAGAGTCCACTGAGGGCAGGCTTGGGTGCAGAGTGCCTGCAGTGAAGGAGCCCTCTCCTGGTATCAGGGACAGGAAGCTGGGCTCACTCTCTGGCACCCGGGAGTCTGGGAGTGAGCGTGATGTGGGTGGACAGTCTCCTGGCAGGAAGGGGCCAGGAGGAGCCAGCACAGCAGTCTGCAGGCCCTTGAGTTCTGCCAAGGTCAACACCAGGACTCCTCCCTCAGATAACACTGCCAGACACAGAGGAAATTTAGCTTGGTGATGCGGCCTTGGTGCCCCACGCCCGGGGAAGGAAGGTGAGTTCAGAACCAGAATCAAAAGATGTAATTAAAATCCTCAAGTAGATTCAAACGAGCATGTCATAGCTGCCCTCACACAGCTGAGAGTGCTCAAGTACTTTGGAAGAAAGACACAGATACAAAGTAATATTATTATCATCTTAATTATAATTAGAACCTACAAGTCAAGTCTTGAAAGACATTTATAGCATACCCTTACTTGTTTAGGTCAGTTTCCCAGAAAGGAGAAAAAATAGACTAGGACATTTGCCATTTAGGCAAAAAATAGATAGGTCTATGTATCAGGGCTACTGTGTAGAACACCCTATTTCAAGGATTTGCTGTGAGGCCCAGGTATATTAAAGTACTAGCTTGAATCCAAAAGTTCAAAATGGTAGAAAATAGTCTTGTTTTAAGCTTTGGAGGGCTTCAGGCCAATTGGAAGCTTGCACCCACTATGAAGTAATGAGACTGGTAAAATAACTGGTGAATTATCCATGACTCAGAGCTGCTGAGAGATGAGTCTGCAAAGCAGAGCAGAAGGAAAGGACGCTGAACAAATATCCAGGAAGCCTCAGTGGCTCTTGGTTAGCCTGGGCTTAGTGTTTTAGTTAGGATCATTCAACCCCAACGACCTTTTCTCTCTTATCTCCACCCCTCTTAAAGGGCAGGAGGCTGCCGAGTGGGGTCGAAGGAGAAGGGCTGCTCCTTGTTTGACTGCTTTGGACAGCTCCAGGAAAGCTCAAAGAGAGCATGTCAGGGCTGATGGTTGCCATCAAGTACTGGCTTTGGTGGAATCCAGTTACTAACGCTGCTTCTGTGCTGGCTTTCTGCGAACAACCCAGAACTGGCTGCGATTGGCAGAGCCTCCAAAACTGCAGCTTCATAGATGGAATGGGAAGAGTCACAGCGCCATGTGATGCAGCTTGGTTTGCAAGCTTCGTGACTGGGAAGTGTTCCCTGACAGCTTATGCAAAACTGGTTTTAAAATAGTCTATGTACCTGTGTCATAGTCTATGAGGACTTACGAAGGTGCAACCCGGGGTTACCTCTTTCCCCCCTCCCACTCCCAACATTTAGGCTCCCAAGCTCCATTGGCTTCCCACAAACTTGTCATGCCTAGTATTGTCCCATCTCATACTCAGAATCCTTTTCTCCCTGTCTTTCTTTCATCTAAAAAGAGACTGGCAGGTACATTTGAGGCATTGTGTAGTCCATTTGGGAAGGCAGTTGGTGTAGGGTATCTCTTAACAGTACTTGGAAAGCACAGAGCTCAGAAGCCTACAGGCAACCTGACCCCCACCACCAATATTGCTCTGGGCTTCTCGGCTCCTCTACTTACTCAGAGATAAATTTTCCTCTAAGATTCTAATCCCAAGGTTTGTCATGACTCACATTAAAATAAACACATTTTAATTATCCCCCTCTAAGCACTATAGCAGTTTTCCCTGTTAGGGAAGAAACCTGGAGTCCATTCCAAGAATTTTGGAAAAGGAAACTCCAATCTCTCCAAAGATCACTCTGTATTTTTCGCCCACAGAAGTAGTTTACTGAAGCAAAGAGCATTATGTTACACCTTCTGGGTAATTCTATGCAAAAATGTACAATGTCAAGAGAACGTGGTTATTCAGAACAAACCAGAGCAAACCATGCAACCCCTTATCTGTTTCTCCACAGGCGTGATCCTTAGGTTCAGAGCCAAGTGCCAGCTCCTCTTGTTAAAATGTTCTCAATTTGATCTCCACCAGCCGTGAGGACGGCAGTGTGAATGTGTGAATTCTTATTGCAAACTGGCTAGACCCACATTTTGTAAATGTCATCTCTTGAGATCTTGTTTATCTGAGAAACCGCGTTTCACCAGCAGCACTGAGACTGTCTGATGATGTTGTAGACATTCCAAATCATGCAGGAAGAAGCTCTGCTTAGGCCTTTTCCCTATGCGCCTGTGCAGCATGTACTTCTTTTGCAGGAGTCATTTAAGGGCCAGGTTAAACTCCCAAGTCACTCTATACATACTAGGAAATGAAAGTCAAGCTCATTTTAATTTAACAATGGTGTAAAATGGGTTCAATACACACTACAAAGTAGAACTGAAAAATGCATTAAATGTTTAAATATGGGTTTTTATATAACAGGATGATAACCCAGGACCCCCCTCAAAAAGTTAATGTAATAGCCTCCCAAGTTATTTTGATCATGCAGTATCAGATAAACTTCAAATTAATATTTCTAAGATAAGAGATACTTCCTAAAATCGAAGAGATTGTGTTCTCTCAAAATCATTAGATTTATTTTTTACTTGGCAGGATTTTCAATAAAAGAGTGAAGTTTGCAGGTCTGTTACTCCCTTGTAATGTAGTAATAACAAAAAAACAAAAACAAAAACAAAAAAACCACAGAGAACTGTACTTCATACAATCTTCAACCAGATACCCTACTGTTTTCAAATTAATTTCATTAAGGTTTATACTCACTACAGCTATTATATGTGTGTGTTTAAATAAAATATAGTCTTCTTATTAAATTCAAGGTGTAGAGAAAATGTGTGGGGTTTGTATGAAAGACAATGAATAACAAAACAAATTAACTATACGTTCAGTAAAATTACATTTAAGGTTGAAAATGACCAGTTGTTGAAATTATGATAAGTTCTCTTTTGCTTGGAATCTAAACTACTAAAAATATTAAGTAAGAGAAGTGCTTTGGAAACATTCAGCTTTTATGGTTCTTTTGATATAACTTATAATTAAGTTGATAAAGAGGTGTACATGACTAACAAAGATAAAATCTTCTGGGCTGCCTCTTAATTGCCACGTAGTTTCACCCCAGGCTAATAGCCAATAATAATGATTTTTATCCCCAGTTGTTTCTTTCCCAGTGGACCCCAACTTTCACTCTATAACTTGACCAGACTAGAGATATGAAAGGACCATCTGCAGGAGAGTTATCATAGAAATACCCGTCACCTTTCTGTCACCCCAGGTGCAGCTTCTAAAGCGCTACCACTTGAACAAATGTAAGCAGAAAATATATGTGGACACTGAGCACAAGTGTTACTATTAGCAGCAACCACAGCAAACACCTTTCAGCAAGTGTTGCATGGCCTGCCTCAGAGGCTGGTTAGAACACCAGGCATTGGCCCATTATGAACCCAGAATTCCCATACTCATGCTACCTCTGTCTCCAGTCACAAGACTCTCCAGTTTACCTTGTCCCTCTGACCAACTGTGAATTTTCTCACTCTCCCTCATAACTGCCTAGTCCAGATGTAAGAGAAGCAGCTCTCCCTAGATCTGGGCCAAATTAGAGAACCTACAGAGGAAATATTCGCTTCTCTTCCCAGCTTGTCAGGCTTTTGGGAGCCGGCCAGGAGGAAAGACAGTGCTGTGGGGAATTGCAAACCCAATGTCAGCTGTCTGGATATGGCACGTCCTACAAATTTCTGGGTGATGCTTTTTTCTGATTCAAGTGGAGTGGCAGAAATGCACGTCCCCCATGTGGGAGAAGCCAGCATGCCCTTTCCCGCAATGTCTTGGGGACTTTCAAGGAGCTTACTCATCTTCTATTTCCTCTTGTTCAGATTTTTTGCTGCCTCTGTGCTATTGAGCTAACCCTGTGTCTTGCCTGTAGGACTGCTCTATACTCCACACTACTTTGTCTCATGTTGGATGTGACCCTAATTCTTTCATTGTTTCCAAACCACCACCTACAGGCTGAAGTATGCAGCAGCATTTGGAGCAATGAGAGGCCATGTGTGGCTATGGCACAGCACAGTGACAATAGATGCCGCATTTGAGAAACGGCTGCCATGAGGACATTTCTGCTGGCCTGTTATCCCTGTGACCCAGTTTGATTCTGTTTCCTCAGGTTCCTCCTCCCTTTTATAGGTGCCAGTTATCTCCTCCAAATCGTGATTTATTTTTCATGTTTAGCACCCAACTCTCCAACACTAAACTCCCCAGCCTACCAAGGCATTTTCCTAAGCACAGACCACTTACCCTAGGCCTATTCCCTTAAACTGTATAAAATCTTGACAGATACCTTGAAGTCACATGATCAAAATCATAATACAACATTTGTTTTTACCAGTCTCTGTAGGAGGCAGAAGAAGGCATAATGATGACACCCAAAATAATAGTGGCTTAAATGGAGTGGAATTTTAGTTTCTCTCACACATAGATGTCTGAGCTACATCTACATAAGGTCATCTTCAGGGCCCAAGTCCCTTCGATCTTGTTGCTCTGTGTTTCTTGCAGTTTTACCTTCATCACCTGGTTCCAGATGGCTCATGGCTGAATTCTGGTCCAGGCAGTAAAAAGGGATAAAAGGCTGTGAAGAGGGAATTACTCTCCCCTAAGGATATAACACTGAAGTCAGCCATGTCACCTATCCTCACATCATAGGCCAAAAATTATCACATGACTGCAAGAGACACTGTGAAATATGGTGTTTACTTGAGGTGACTGTGTGTCTAGCCAAGCATCTGAACCACCATAGAAATGTCCTGGGCTGGGGATGTGGCAGAATGGTAGAGTACTTTCTTAACTGTGCAACTTGAATTCCACCCCCAACACCTCAAAAAAGAAAGGAGGGAAGGGCAAAGGAGTGCACTAATGTAAGTAGCCTGCAATCACATGAGGCTATTGAAATTCAACAAATTTTCATTAAGTTGAATTAAACATGATTTTAAATTTATTTAAACTCTGTCCAACTAGCCACATTTTAAGTGTTCAGTGGCCACCCAAGATTCATGGTGATGGCATTGGACAGTGTGGATATAGAATATTTTCACCACCATAGAAAGTTCTGCTGGTTAGTGCTGCTATAGTAGAGCAAAATATTATCATGGCCCCTGGCAGTGTAAGGATTTATTCTTCCTCTTTCAGGCAAGACTCTCTTGGAGTTGGGGGCTTCCTCCAGCCCTCCAGGGCAATCTGTGTGCTGTGATTGCTCCCTTGTTTGAGCGTGCCCTGCAGCTGATCACCAGGCAGTTATCACGGGTAAAGCATCTACTACACTAACGTGCCTAGTACCTGCTAGACAATCAGTGTCACTTCCCTCTCCCTGTGACTGCATCCAGGTCCCCATTCACACTGAGGGTCCCTCCCCTTTATGGAACTTGTAGAGACCTGTGTCACCTCCTTGAAAGTGAGCTGTAATTAATGGCTCCACATTGCAGAAGAGGAACTTCTTGCTCCCTCAGTTAAGTAAGTGTCTGCTTTTGATCTAGGAATGATATGGGGCCTCCACATGATATAGGGGAAATAATATAACTCCCAATCGATTAGAGGTCAGATACACCAGGTTCATATTCCCCAAAACTGAAAAGTGAATTCTAAGGAACAACAGAGGTTAAGAGTAGAAAATATGTATTGAGAAGGAGAGCTACAGCTCCTGAGAGGTGGGAGGAGTCCCAAGTGGGTTGCCAATGGAGGAATTTTCTAAAGTAAAATCAAGAGGTGGATACGAGGTAGGTCAACGCTTTGATCAACCAATAAGATTACAAGTATAGCCCCATAGGTAATACTGATCCAATGGGGAAGCAAGTAACATAGCAAGGATAAACGGAAAAAGTAAACAACTTTTCAGCGACGGATGGGTCCGAGAGTCTTGGTCACCCACCGAGATGACTGATGTCTGTCTAGACTTTATTGGACCAGGTATTACCACCTATCCTTTGCGGAAGTATGTAGGCCTGGTCATTCTGTCTTTATCTTTAGCCCTGGACCCCTACAAATGCACTTCCTGCCACCATTGTAATGTGTTTTTCATCTTTTGTATTGACTCTCTCAAGGGCCTAGCTCTGTCTGACTGCCTGCAATATTTCTGCCTAACTTAGTTGTCTGTAATACTTTGATCCAGTGGAAAGCCAGACAGAGAAAGATGACCACCCCTCTTGTCTTTTAAAGAAGTCAGGGAAGAAAACAATCACATTCACTGGCAGAACAAAGAGAGGCTGCCCTCTAGGCTAACCCAGTTCTCTGCCTGCAGGTCCGTGAGTCTTGGACAGCAAGTGTGTGGAGCCTCACAGGCCACCTGAGAGCTCATAGCAACTCCTTTTCCTGAAGAACCGAAGGGCCCTGGGGGCCAGACCACTTTGTATCCTTGACCTTTGACTTCCACGTGCCCTGTGTAATACTCTGGGTGCTCAGTAATATTACAGAGCCCCTCCACGGTAAAGCACAGAGTGATAAAAGAAGGGAGAAGGAAAAGGAGGGAGGAAACCAAAAGATTCAACATTAGTCCCTCAAGTCAAGACATCTGTGTTTGGGCTGTTGATCAAGAGGGAGAAACCATGAAGCTACTAATTCTTAAACTTTGTGAAGTCAAACAACTGTTTGATAATTTGAGACTAGCTATAGACCAGATGGTATCTCCAGATAAAAAATAAAATAAAAGGTGTGTACATACCAAAATGTACAAACATCTTAAGAAGTTCATGGATCTACTTAGTAGAATTAGTTACTGTTTGGCTCACAGTTCCAGTCATTGTGGTTTCTTAAAGTTTTTCAAGAGAACGTATCAGACTTAGAGGCTTCTCTAGAACCCTAAGCAGGTAAGGGACAACACTTACCAGAGGCCTGTCACAAATAGCCCACAGCATTTAGGCTTTAATAGCTTCGTTTCTGGGGATGTGAGGATTGCCTTCCCAGGTTATATCCTAGGGTGGAAGGCAGCCATATCACCAAGGTAATACCTGAAGCTTCAAGATCACCCAGGAGTGAAAATTTCTGATTTGAAAACAGGGAAATTAAAAGGCATGAGAAAAGAGAATACATAGGGCTCAGCTACCTAAACTTACAAATGAGAAAATAAAATTCCTCATTTGAAATTTCCAGGAGGAAGGGAGGGCTTTGCTCTGTTATGAGAACACAAGACGATCGCGTGGTTGATGAGTGGCTTCCCAAGGGTTCTCAGCTAAAGTGCAGGGAGGGAAGTATGAGGTGAGTGAGGGATCATGGAGCAGCCCACAGATGCAGTGACTGTGTTATTATGACTTGTGCTGTGTCACCAGGGGCTGCCATCAGTGACATTTTTAGCTTGTCTTGCTTTGTCCAGAGTAGCAGTTCCTGGGGCAGTCACTGCTCACAGCTTCCTAGACTCCCTGTCCCCTTAAATCAGTGGCTCTCATCCCTGGCTGCACATTAAAGCCATCTGGGTATTTTTACAATATTCCTGCCTGGAATTTGATGGTTCTGGAATGTGACCCAGGAATTCCTGGCAATAAATGCTTCCTAAATCATTCTAATACACAGCTAGGGCTGAGAGCCCTGCCCTTTGAGTGTTGCTGGAAACTATAGTTGATACTCTGGCGAATCTGTGGAGAATTTTAGATATTTACTCGTCAGAGGCAAGCTAAAAGGGCTTTTTGTTTGTGTGTTTGTTTGTTTTCTTTTGTTTTTGAGACAGGGTCTCACTACGTATTTCAGGCTGATCCTGAGCTCACTATGTAGCCAGACTGGCTTTGAACTCTCAGCAATCATCCTACCTCCACCTCCAGCTGTGCACCACCACACCTGGCAAAAGGGCTGTTCTTTTAACAAACATGACAGCCTTAGAGATAGGAAAAATGTTGATGAGTGAAGAAAGTTAACCAGAAAAATGGGTTTGTGGGTCTAATGTCGTCCTCCTTTCCACTGTTAAATAACAGCCTGATCAACTTCAGTAATGAAAGTGAATTTCTGTTAAATACTTAATAAGATGAGAGTTTCCAGAGAGAATTAATCAAGAATGAGTTTCATATTATTCCAATGAGATGTGAGTTAAATAATGCACCACATAAATATTCAGACCAAACAAGAGATAAAGGACAGCATGGTTGGGGTTGCTAACAGCAGAAAGGTTGGCATTGTCCGCTCACACACATTGTTTGGCAATAAAACCTGGCAATACCACTTTGATAGGGTTTACTACTATTCCGGTGAGGTGTAAGTTAAATGTCACCTTTGTTTCCACTAGATCATTCTAGATTTTTTGGAAACAGAGAGTTAAGGGTGATCCTGAGGACCGTTGGTCATATGCGCAAAGCAATCAGTGACATAGAGTTCTGAGTTTGGATTTCTTAGACGCATGCTCCACTAAGAGTCAAGAACAAGTAAGTATGTTTATAGCTGCACAGTTCATAATAGCCAGATCTTGGAAACAACCTAAATGTCCCTCGACTGAGGAATGGACAAAAAAGATGTGGTATTTTTATATGATAAAATACTAGTCAGTTATAAAGAATGATAAACTAGATTTTTCACTCTTCAATGGATGCACCTTGAAAATATACTTATTAGTGAACTAAATAAGTCACACATATGTAACCATCATATTATTGCATTTGTATGACAAACTGAAAGAAAATTCATGTATGTATATAAAAAGTTAGTTAAGATTGTTAAAGAAAAAGAATTTTGAGTGAAAAGTAGTTTTCACAGGGTCATTTTCAGATTACATTTTTATTGTGAATTGTTCTTTTGAAAATAATACAGCAGTCATAACAAAAAAAATAGTCATACAGCTTGTCTCTAGTCCTTGAGGGGAAAGTTTTGTACTAATAATTTTCTGGACAATGTTTCATGTCTATATCCTATACTATAAACAACTACTGTGAATATAACAATATGCAATGTATTGATTATTGTTACTTTCCTATTGGCCTATTTTGAAATTCTGTTTTACTGTAATCTCTTACTTTTTTCTGTTTAAAATTAAAAAAGAAAGAAAAAGAAAGAAAGAAAGAAAGAAAGAAAGAAAGAAAGAAAGAAAGAAAGAAAAAGAAAGAAAGAAAGAAAGAAAGAACAAGTAAGTAGTGTACCTGGAAGGTGATCCCAGAAAACAGTGGAAGGAAGCAAGGAAGAAAAAAGGGCAATAAAGGGTATCTTATCCAACAGTTAATACTGTGGGGTTAAGCCCACTGAGTAGGTGTCCCAGAGTGACCTTAACTGAGATGTAGGAAGCTAATGTGTTTATCTACCAAGTGTCTCTGTACTGTTGAATAAGGGCTACTTCCAGAACATCAACTTTCCTTTTCTCCCAGGCTTGATATGTTCCTCTAGCCAGAAAAAGAGTATAGAAGTGAGAGAGGAAAGAATATAGGCAGGGTGCTGTCAGTGTCTGCCACCACAGGTGAATCCATCCATCCACCCACCCATTCTCCCCCATCCATGCATCCACATCCATCCATGCATCCACCCACCCACCCTCCACCGATCCACCTACCCATCCGTTCATCTGAATAATTACCAAATGGCAATTTTATACAATTCTGATTAAGGGCTAGTCACATGCCTGCATAGAACCGTATGGTTCGTGTACAGTGGTTTTAAAGAGAAGAACAGGGTTATATATAGTCTGTCATACTTTTTATCTTCCTGTGAATTTCCCAGACTACCCAATCTTTCAATCTAGAAGGAAATGTTTTCTCTGATGCTCCAAGAATTTCTTGTCCTTAACACTACCTTATTTCATCCCCTGTTCCCACTGCAATGCTCAAAACTCAATTACAGGTCAGCAAGTAAGATCCCATTGGGTCTGGCTTACCAGAGATACATGGAGAAAAATCACTTGAACATGGTATGATTCACTGACATCAAAGGAGATGAGAATCTTCTGATCCAGTCAGGGCTGGGTCTGCTGAAATTTTTGTCATTATTAAGTACTTTGCTTCCGTCACCATAACCCTTTGCTGTATTCTACCCTTGGAAGGGGTTAGTGCAATTCTCTGAAGAAATCAATTAGCTTTTGCAATAGTGAAATATTGTAAAATGAGTTCACCCCTTACACTTGCTTTCTTTTGCACATGACTGGTTCTCTTTCCATTTCTCCGCTGTGTTGTGACTTAACTAGAGGGCTAATGCCATGATGTTTAGATTTTCTAGCCACCAGAATTGCAAGCAAAACAAACCTCTCTTCTCTATAAAGAGTCCAGTCTCAGATATCTTATTATAACAACAAAAAAAATGAATTACTACAAAAAAACATAAAAAAGACTAAGACAGGATCATAGTAGAGAGAGGAATGTCTTAGATAGGTAAGTGAAATTTGCAGTCATGTCATATGGAAATTCTTTGATACAGCTAAAAACAAACCAACCCACTAAGTCTTCAAATTTTAAAAAGTAACACTTTGAAAAACCAAATAATTTCACAACATCTCTGCCCTTTCTTTCTGCAGGGCAGAGTTTGGAGTAAAACAGCAGTCAAGAAGAGCTGTAATGGGAGGAGGGCTGGCACTGCCTGGCACCTGGAACCAGGGCTCCTGCACCCGCTCTATTTGTGGGTCTCTGGGAGGAGAACCAGCCAGGCCAGCGCAATGGCATCTCACCTGCCTGAGAGTTCACTTGTGCATCTCTGCCTCTCAGATTCACCACTAGATCCCCTAAAGTTCACACATAGCAGTGTTGGAAGCAAAGAAGACCTTTGAACCATAACAATATCTCTTTTTCTTAACTTAAGAATTCCCAGATAACCTTTAATTAAATTTCTTAAGCTCTCTTAAATACTTTCTATAAAGAATACATTACTTTACACTTTTCCTTCCAAGTTATGAGTTTTAGAAGTAGAAATAACATAGCCTTGAAGTTTTACTCAGTTCTGATGGATGTTAAATATTACTTTTATGGCCCTTTCTTCTTCTTCTTTCTTTTAGGGGCTTTTTTTGTTTTGTTTTTTCTTTGCTATTTTCTTTTTTGGTACCGGGAACCGAACCCAGAGCCTTGCGCTTGCCAGGCAGGTGCTGCACCACTGAGCTACATCCCTGATCCTGTGGCCCTTTCTTTTTTTTTTTTTTTTTTTTTTTTTGCGGCACCAGGGATTGAACTCACAACCTCAGGCCTGCCAGAGCAGGCGCTTAAGCCGCTGAGCCAAACTCCCGGCCCTGGTTTTTTGAGGCAGGGTCGCACTATGTAGCTCAGGCCAACTTTGCGCTCTCGTTGTAGCCCAAGCCGGCCTCGAACTCACAACGCTTCTCCTACCTCAGCCTCCCGAGTGCTGGGATTAAAGGCGTGCGCCACCACGCCCGGCCTGTGGCCTTTTCTGATTGAAAAAATAATTCATTTCATAAAAATTCAAACCAAGTAGAGGGAAAGAAGCCTGTGGGTGTCCTTCAGGATCAGGCTAAGGACAGAGCTGGGGATTTCAGTTGCACAGGTTATTTGGCAAGAAAACCATGTGATTTTTCCCATTACTTGGCAGTGGAATAGTGATTTTATACTTTGTCAGGGTACTAATGTCAAAAAGGCTTCATCAAACTAGCTTCCTCTTGATATCTTGCTCTATAGGAATCAAGAGGGAGGCAGCAGGGTCCCGGCCTGTCCCATTAAACACATCATGCAACATCATTCAGGAAGTGTTCATTGAGAGGCAAGTGCTGAGAAGACATGAACAGGGAGACATGGTATCTGTTCTTCAGGCACCCATTTCTGCTGTTGCACAATTCTCATTATTGATAGGAACCTAGAAGAAGAGACAGCTCAAAAGAACCATCTCCTCCCAGCTTCCCTGCCACCCCCCGACCTGGGATTGAACCCAGGGCCTTCACAATGAGTTGCATCCCCATCCCTTTTATTTATTTATTTTAAGATAGGTTCTCTTAAAGTCACTAAGTTGCCCAGGGTGAGCGCAAACTGGCAATATTCTTGCCTCAGCCTCCTAGAGTGCTGGGATTGTAGTCATGTGGCACTGTACCTGGTTAAATGACCGTGCAACTGAGGACTTTGCTCTCAACTAGGGATTGGGGAAAACTGTCCCAAGGTGATGGCACTGACATCAGATGGAGGTGATGTTAGCCAGGGAAAGGTTGGGCGGTAGTGTGCAGTGCCATGGACGTTCCAGAGGACAGGACTGGTGAGTGGTCAAGGGAAATTGTGCAGTTCTACAGATTGGAGGAGAGCTCATAGGGCTGGGAAACTGAGAATAGCAGGTAATCAGTCAGCTCAGGACGGGCTCACCAGCCAGGCCAGGGGTGGGGAAGCTGAGGAGGGTGCTGAATGAGATCTATACATGGGATTAAGGTGAGGTCCAGTTACACTGGAGGGTGGTTTGGTAGGGGAAGAAGAGGGGCAGCATTGTTGAAGGGCATCGCCCCTGTCGGTGGGCTGGCACAGTTGCCCTGACAAGAGCGGGTGAAGGCTTGCCTGGGGCTGGCAGGTTTCCAGGACCATTTGCCTCTAAAACCTCCCACAGCCACGAACAGAGTATCACTGTTGCTTCTGCTGGTTTTAGACACCAGCCTGCTGGGCCTGCCAATGCAATCAGCTCCCGGGAGGAGCTCTCTGGGCTCCTGAACACACAGATTCTTTCTTCACAGGTCTCATGAGGGTTGAGGAGTCAGAGGTTTTAGAACTTTTCCAGTTAATTTGGATGAGCAGCCCACATTTGTCCCCCATTTTCTCCACAAAGATTTGTGTTGGAAAGATGGTGTTGAATACAGGCCCGAGTTCCAGGTGTTAATTCAATTCCACCTCCTTAAGTGAATGGGTACAGTTTCACGAGTCACAGTTTCACCATCTATGAAAGAGGTGTGATCTTCTTATGTGCCTCATGGGGCTGTTTTGAGTATCTAATGAGGTGATGGATTTGACAGCATGCACAAATACTTGGTATTCTTTATTTGCAAATAAAACTTTTTAATGTGGAAAGAGTCCAGATTTTATTATTTGGTGTTTTGTCCCTTTTTCCACTCAGCTGTGTTGGCTAAATGAGGATCCTTCTTCCTCCCTCCTTCTTTTCTTTTCTCCTCTCCTCCCCTCCCCTTCTCCCCTCCCCTTCTTTCCTCCTCCTTTCCCCTCTTTCCCCCTGTGCTGGCGATGGAACCCAGGGCCTCGTGCATGCAGGATAAGTACTCAGCTACATCTTCATCCAGGTGAAGGCTCTTTAAACACATGGAGAGGGTGTCTTGTCTTCCCTGGGTCCTAAGTGGTTTTCCCTTGTTCTAGGCTACAACTCTTGCCTGCTCTCTGACCTGCTCACAGTGTCATCACTCACACAAATGGCACCTGGTGGCTTTGGTGATACATCAGCTAATATTTGCTTTGTGCCAGGCACTGAACCAAACTATTTACTCATATCATCAGAATGATCCTCCCACCTAGAGGTTGCAGGCCCAGCCAGGAGCAAGCCCCCGGCACTGTAGGCCTGGGACTCACCCAGGCTTGCCTAGTACTCCAGAGGCTCTGAACTCCTTGCAGCCACACTCAGGGTCCAAGTGGTGCCGCACTCCAGGGTATGCTCCGCCTAGCTGCCTGGATCCGGTAGGTCTCTGCCCCCACCCAGTAAGGTAGAGGTTCCAGCAGCATACTCCAGGAGTGTGCCCTCACTAGCTGTGATCAAGCTCTAGTCAGTCCCAAGACTCAGCACAATCCACCAGGGGAATGCCCGGCCAGCCTCACAGGACACCAGGGGAATGCCCAGCCCAGCCAAGGACCCCAGAGCTGCTCATCAGAGACTGGCCAGCATAGCTACAGGGCCTTGGAGAGCTTGGGCTCTGCCCATCAGAGTGCAGGGTGCATGCGAGCTCCATTGTTCAGTGGAGAAGCCAGCACGGTGTGTCCTAGAGTTTGCAGGCCCCCCCAGCCAGGAGCAAGGCCCTGGCACTGTAGGCCTGGGACTCACCCAGACTTGCCTGGCACTCCAGAGGCTCTGAGTCTCAGGGTCTGGGTGGCCACACTCCGAGATATGCTCCACCTAGCTGTCTGGGTTCCAGAGGTCCCAGCCCCCATCCAGTAAGGCAGAGGCTTCAGCAGCACACTCCAGGAGTGCACCCTTACTAACTGAGCAGAGGATCCAGCTATACTTGGTCCCATGACTCAGCACAACCCACTAGGGGAATGCCCGGTCAGCCTTGCAGGACTTGGAACCACACAGGTCCCAGAAGAAAATGACAAAATAAAAGATTAAGAGGCAGTCTCAATCCCCCAGCCCACTGAGAACAAACCCAAGAGACACCAAAATTGAAGACACTGGGAGTCACACAACTGAACTTTCTGAAATGATAGAAAATGCAGTAAAGAAACAGTTCAATGAAGCTATGGAGAACCTCAAATCAGAAATAATCTCTCAGGTAAAAAACGAAATGACAATCATTATGAAAGAAATGTTGTGTGTATCTAAAGAAGAGCAAGATAAATAGAAGAGCATAAGAAAATGATGGAAACTTTGAATGAACAATATAAGACACAAACAGAATGCATGAAACAGATTCAAAAGGAAATTCAGGAAATGAAAAATTCCATGGAAAGTTTGAAAAACCGCTTGAATGAAGCTGAAGATAGAATCTCAGACCTTGAAGACAGCATGGGAGCTTATGGCCAGGAAAGAAAAGATCTCTTAAAAATAGTAAGGAACCAAGAAACAACAATTCAAGAGCTGCAAGATGATGCCAAGAGAAATAACATAAGATTAATAGGCATAAATGCAAAAGCAGCAGTCAATACTAATGATCTGCAAAGACTATTCACAGAAATAATAGCAGAAAACTTTCCAAACATGGGAAGAGAATCTGATATGCAGATAAGTGAGGCATACAGAACCACAATTAACCATAAATCTTCACCCAAACATATAATGATTAAGGTATCAGAAATACAGCACAAGAACAAAATACTAAAAGCTGTCAGAGAAGAGAAACAGATCACTTATGAAGGAAAGCCTATCAGAATCATGGCAGACTTCTCAACACAAACCTTTAAGTCAAGAAGAACTTGGAGTGAAGTATTTCAAATCCTGAAAGAAAACAACTTTAACCCAGATTGATGTACCCTGCAAAACTATCTTTAAAAATTGATGGAGAAATAAGATACTTTCATGACAAAGAACAACTGAAGAAATTTATGGCCACCAAACCAACACTACAAAGAGTACTGAAAGACAATCTAGAAAGAGACAAAGATAGCTACAATCTTAAGAACAACAACAAAAGGAAACCACTAAGCAGGGCAAATAATGAAACAGAAAATGCAGAAAACCAACAACAGAAAGATATCATGACAGGGATGAGCCAGTATGTATCAGTTATAACAATCAATGTAAATGGTCTCAACTCAGCAATAAAAAAAAAAAAAAAACTAGCAGAGTGGGTTAAGAAACAAAACCCAACGATATGCTGTGTACAAGAAACACATTTAACTCAAAAGGAAATTCACAGACTAAAAATCAAAGGCTGGAAAACAATACTCCATGCAACAGAAAAAAGCTAGGGTAGCTGTTATGTTTGCAGACAATACGAACTTCAAACTGAAAATGATCAAAAGAGATAAAGA